>CM035847.1:147567775-147713622 GCA_020510985.1 Pholidichthys leucotaenia
CAATTTAATGCTAAATGAGACCCAGAGAAATTACTCAGCCCCTGAGGTAAATCAATTCAATGTTGTAAATCAGTTTAAATATTTAGGAATCCAAATTATGCCTAAGCTAGAATCAGTCGCCAGTGTCAACTATGAAGCCTTAATGTCAGATATCAGTGAGTTAACTCAGAGATGGATGTCACTACCAATGTCGATGATCGGGAGAATCAATATACTTAAAAGTAATATTTTACCTAAAATACTTTATTTATTTCAATACATTCCCTTATCACCACCTTTAGATCTATTCTCAAGAATAAAAAAAAAGTTAGTGGAATTTATATGGAACAACAGGAGGGCTAGATTACGTTTGTCTTTATTATATTTACCATTTGATCGTGGAGGTCTGAAATGTCCAAATTTTATGTTGTATTATTGGTCGGCACAACTGAGGTCTATGACATATTATTTTTCATCAAATGATCTCCCTCACTGGACTGAAATGGAATCATACAATTTACCTTTACCTCTTCCCATATTCATATACTCAGATTCGGCAAAAAAATTACAAAAACAAGTTAAAAATCCATTTGTAAAGCATATGATCAAAATATGGTGTGAAGCTAAAAACTATTTAAAAGAACCACAGTTATTGTCACAATTTAGTCCAATATGGGGTAATCAATATTTTAAACCAGGGAGAGCGGACGCTGTATTTAAAGTATGGAATTTAAAAGGGATACAAAAGATTCAGGATTTATATTTGCCAGGTGCAGACAACATAATGTCTTTTGAAGAGCTGAGGATCAAATTTAATCTCAATAGAACACATTTTTTTAAATATCTTCAACTTAGAAACTTTATTCGATCAAATCAAAATAAAGCTCTCACTCGACCTATTTATTCATCCTTGGAAAAAATGATGATGAAAGATAGTAAAAGAAAGGGTATTGACTTCCGGTTATGGCTGCCACGTAGGACGGACGTGTCTCGCTCTGCTCTGCTCCTGGAGAAAAAAAATCGGCAAATAACTCTCTCATTTGGGACAGAACGTATCCCAGCATTTGGGCGAGGATATGTCGGCGAAGCCTAAGGCTGGAAAACCAGGAAAAGGAAAAAGCGAGCCGCCGAAACAGTCCAAATTAACGGACTTTCAGGTCTGTGACGCAGCAAACAAAACTCCATATATGGCGGAGGAGGCTGGCGGCGGTGCGATGTTTGCGGGGAATGGCGCAGATGCGCTGATGGCTGCCATGAGTTCAATGAGAGCGGACTTTTCCTCTAGATTTGATGGGATTATGACAGCGTTGGAAGGAATAAGAAAGGAATTGGGTGACTGTGTAGAACGAACGGCGCAGATGGAGCTCCGTCTCGCTAGTGCTGAAGATGACGTCACCCGTCTTCAATTAAAGGTGCGCACTTTGGAAAAAAAAAATAAATCTCTGGAAGATAATATTTTGGATTTGGAATCTCGGTCGAGACAGAATAATTTGAGGCTGGTGGGTCTTCCAGAGGAATCAGAAGGTCGGGACGTATGTTCCTTTCTGGAAAAGTGGATTCCGGAGGTGCTGGGCAGCGAGGAGTTGCAATCAGCAGTGGTTCTGGAAAAAGCACATCGTATTGGCCCACGGAGAGATAAGGGACCGCCGAGGACCTTAATTATGAAGTTTCTTAGCAACAGAGACAGGATGAAGATCTTCAACGCTGCACGTGCTAAAGGAGAGATTAAACACCAGGACCAGCAGGTGCGGTTCTACCCAGATTTGGCCACAGGAATCCAGCAATTGAGGAAGCAGTTTGATCCCGTACGTAAGGAGCTGCGCAACCTTGGGATTCGTCATGGTGTAATCTATCCTGCGAGACTGCTGACCACGTATGAGGGCAGAACCCACATTTTCAAGACCCCAGAGGAGGCGCAGGAGTTCATCAAGAAGATCAAAGAAGAAGAAGAGACTGGTGGGAGCTAAGCATGAACAAAATATAAGGTAGAATAATTAAGCATTTGCACAGGCATCTGACTGACTTGAAGTAAATAGTAAGTTTACAAAATATAGATTGTATTATATATTAAAAAAACAAAACAAAAACAAAACAAACAAAAAAAAAAAACTATGATGTACAAAGTTGTTAAAAATTTTGGAGTTAAGTTGGAAAACTACAGAGGAGAGTTAATGTTACGTCATTAAAAGCAGTAGAGTTGGGGTGATTGGGAGGATGAAGAAGGAGTGGCTTAGGCTGTTCCCCGTGGGTGTGGAACAGTCGATGGCTATATCGGGAGACAGAATTTTTCTTTTGATTTTGGGGGGTTTGCCACAAGTGTGGGAAGGGGAAATTTGTTTGTGTGTAGTTTGTAGGATGAATGTTCAACCACTCATGTTTTTGCTTCTCTGTATGAGCATGTTTACACTGCAAGGTAATCCCAAACTCTCTATTGATCATGGACCAAAGTGTTAATCTTAATTTAACTTCATGGAATTGCAGAGGTCTACAAAATTTAAAAAAACTTAAACAAGTTATGAATAAAATAAAGGACATGGGTTCAAGAATTGTGTTTTTACAAGAAACTCATCTGATAGAGGAGGATGTTAAAAGAATTAGGAGTAGATGGCAGGGAAGTGTATTCACCTCTTCATTTTCATCCCGAGCCAGGGGAGTTATGACTCTCATACATAAATCAGTTCCTTTTCAGGTGAAAAATGTAATTGGAGACAAATTTGGAAGATATGTAATCATTCAAGGTTCTTTGCTATTAGAAAATATAAATCTTGTGAACTTATATGGTCCCAATATAGATGATCAGAAGTTCTTTGCTAATTTATTTCTCATCTTATCATCACTTACAGGGCAACATATAATAGCAGGGGATTTTAATTGTACATTGAATCCAGGTGTGGATAGATCAACAGGACTGGATTGTACGCACATTGGATGTAGGATGACTATTAATCATTTTATGAAAGAATTGAGATTGTTAGATATATGGAGAGAAATGAAACCACAATTTAAAGCCTATTCTTGTTATTCCAGTACCTACAAGACATTCTCACGTATTGATTATTTTTTGATTTCCACAGAATTAAGGTCCAAGATTCAAAACTGCTTTTATGATAACATCGTGATTTCTGATCATGCACCCTGTTGTCTAATATATGTAGATAAAAAATTGACAAAGGAATCAGGTAGATGGCAATTTCAGCATAAATGGCTTCAGGATGAGGAATTTGTCAAGTATATAGAAAAACAGATAGACGAGTTCTTTGACATCAATACTACACAAACATCAGCAGGTGTAAAGTGGGAGGCTTTCAAAGCTTTTATTAGGGGACATATTATTAGTTATACAGGATCAAAATCTAAGAAGACTCGAGAGGAGAGAGCTAAATTGGAACATAAAATAAAAAGTCTTCAGGAAAAAGTGTATGCAGGAAGTGACCCAAGGTTGGAGAATGAATTACTGATTTTGAGAGCTGAATACGACAAAAAATCAGCGAATAGAGCTGCCTCGAGTCTTCTAAGATTGAAACAATCTTTTTATGAACAAGGTGAAAAATCAGGAAAATTATTAGCATGGCAGATTAAACAATTGGAAATTAAAACACCAATTACCAGTATTATAAGTAATGGACAGGTAGTTATAGATCCTTTAGAAATTAATAGAGCCTTTAGAGATTACTATGAAAAATTATATGATACCAAAAATGAACCTGATTTAACAAAACTAAATGGGTTTTTGAACGAACTATCTATACCGTGTATTCCAAATGAAAACAGGGAGATATTGGAGTCTAAAATTAGTCAAGAAGAAGTTGGGCTAGCCATTGATAATATGAAATCAGGAAAAAGTGCAGGACCAGATGGTCTTCCAGTTGACCTTTATAAAAAATTTAAGAATAAATTAATAAAACCTTTTTTGGAAATGGTTTTAGAAGCATTTCAAAATAATAATTTACCATCATACATAAATAATGCCTTAATTATACTGTTGCCAAAACCAGGTAAGCCCTCTAATAAATGTGAAAATATGAGACCAATAAGCCTATTAAACGCCGACCTTAAGATAATCTGTAAAATTTTAGCAAGACGAATACAAGAAATTTTACCAAATATTATTAATCGAGATCAGAATGGCTTTATAAAGGGTAGACAAGGCTTCCATAATGTAAGAAGACTATTTAATATTATTTATTTTAATAAAGAAGCACCGGATACAGCTCTCCTATCATTGGACGCCGAAAAGGCCTTTGATAGAGTTGAATGGCCCTTTCTTTTTGAAGTCCTACAAAGGTTTGGACTTGGAAATAATTTCATAAAATGGGTTCAAATAATATACAATAATGCTACAGCAGAAATCCTAACAAATAACAATATTTCAAAACCAATAAAAATCAATAGAGGATGTCGACAAGGCTGTCCACTTTCACCTTTACTGTTTACTATGGCAATTGAACCTTTAGCGATAGCGATACGTTTACATTCACAAATATATGGAATTAAAGTTGGACCAACAGAACATAAAATCTCCCTGTACGCTGATGATATAATTTTGTTTATGTCGAATCTAAAAAAATCAATTCCAACCTTGTTGAATTTAATAAAGAATTTTGGGGAAATATCAGGATATAAAATAAATAAAACTAAATCTTCAATATTAATGCTAAATGAGACCCAGAGAAATTACCCAGCCCCTGAGGCAAATCAATTCAATGTTGTAAATCAGTTTAAATATTTAGGAATCCAAATTATGCCTAAGCTAGAATCAGTCGCCAGTGTCAACTATGAAGCCTTAATGTCAGATATCAATGAGTTAACTCAGAGATGGATGTCACTACCAATGTCGATGATCGGGAGAATCAATATACTTAAAAGTAATATTTTACCTAAAATACTTTATTTATTTCAATACATTCCCTTATCACCACCTTTAGATCTATTCTCAAGAATAAAAAAAAAGTTAGTGGAATTTATATGGAACAACAGGAGGGCTAGATTACGTTTGTCTTTATTATATTTACCATTTGATCGTGGAGGTCTGAAATGTCCAAATTTTATGTTGTATTATTGGTCGGCACAACTGAGGTCTATGACATTATTTTTCATCAAATGATCTCCCTCACTGGACTGAAATGGAATCATACAATTTACCTTTACCTCTTCCCATATTCATATACTCAGATTCGGCAAAAAAATTACAAAAACAAGTTAAAAATCCGTTTGTAAAGCATATGATCAAAATATGGTGTGAAGCTAAAAACTATTTAAAAGAACCACAGTTATTGTCACAATTTAGTCCAATATGGGGTAATCAATATTTTAAACCAGGGAGAGCGGACGCTGTATTTAAAGTATGGAATTTAAAAGGGATACAAAAGATTCAGGATTTATATTTGCCATGTGCAGACAACATAATGTCTTTTGAAGAGCTGAGGATCAAATTTAATCTCAATAGAACACATTTTTTTAAATATCTTCAACTTAGAAACTTTATTCGATCAAATCAAAATAAAGCTCTCACTCGACCTATTTATTCATCCTTGGAAAAAATGATGATGAAAGATAGTAAAAGAAAGGGTATTATTTCAGAGTTTTATAACTCATTGACACTATCTTCAAGTGAAAATTCACTGAAAAGATTAAACTACTGGAAAGAAGATCTGCAAATTGAAATTTCAGAGGAACAATGGGAATTGGCTTGTACAGAAGCTCAAACCAAATCAATAAATGCACGCCTTAAATTGATACATTTCAAATGGTTAATGCGGATGTATGTTACACCGGAGGAGTTAAATAGATATAACAAAAATATACCAGATACATGCACAAAATGCATGGAAAGTAAAGGAACCCTATTTCATTGTTTATGGGAATGTAGATTAATAAGAATGTTTTGGGAGGAGGTGAGGGTAACAATTGAAAAAATAATCTCAAAACAAATCATATTGAATCCTAAATTGTTTTTGTTGGGTCTGTACCCAGAAAAGCATAATTTCAATAAAAGTGAAAGAACATTCATAGACCTCAGTTTGCTTAATGCCAAAAAATGTATTGCACTATTATGGAAAAAGACTCATAGACCAGATGTGACTCAGTGGTTAAGACAGATGTTAACAAACCTTCCATTAGAAAGAATAACATATATACTGAAATCAAAGGAAATTGTGTTTGAGAATATATGGAGACCTTTTATTGATTATGTAAAAAATTTAAACATAACTCTTGAAGAAGAAGGTGAATGATGTGTGTGGACCTTGTAAATTCCAAACTGGTGAACATAATATGTATACTAATGTATTGGATTGTCTAGACTAAACAGAGGAGCATTGTTGAAGACTTGATTCTGTTGGTGGTTGTTGGTGTTTTTAGGGTATTTTTTTTTTTTTGTAGTACTTTAGTGTTAGTGTTTGATTGTTTGTATCATGTTTGTTAAAAAAAAAAAAGGTTCAATAAAGATATTGTGGAAAAAAAAAAAAGAAAGGGTATTATTTCAGAGTTTTATAACTCATTGACACTATCTTCAAGTGAAAATTCACTGAAAAGATTAAACTACTGGAAAGAAGATCTGCAAATTGAAATTTCAGAGGAACAATGGGAATTGGCTTGTACAGAAGCTCAAACCAAATCAATAAATGCACGCCTTAAATTGATACATTTCAAATGGTTAATGCGGATGTATGTTACACCAGAGGAGTTAAATAGATATAACAAAAATATACCAGATACATGCACAAAATGCATGGAAAGTAAAGGAACCCTATTTCATTGTTTATGGGAATGTAGATTAATAAGAATGTTTTGGGAAGAGGTGAGGGTAACAATTGAAAAAATAATCTCAAAACAAATCATATTGAATCCTAAACTGTTTTTGTTGGGTCTGTACCCAGAAAAGCATAATTTTAATAAAAGTGAAAGAACATTCATAGACCTCAGTTTGCTTAATGCCAAAAAATGTATTGCACTATTATGGAAAAAGACTCATAGACCAGATGTGACTCAGTGGTTAAGACAGATGTTAACAAACCTTCCATTAGAAAGAATAACATATATACTAAAATCAAAGGAAATTGTGTTTGAGAATATATGGAGACCTTTTATTGATTATGTAAAAAATTTAAACATAACTCTTGAAGAAGAAGGTGAATGATGTGTGTGGACCTTGTAAATTCCAAACTGGTGAACATAATATGTATACTTATGTATTGGATTGTCTAGACTAAACAGAGGAGCATTGTTGAAGACTTGATTTTGTTGGTGGTTGTTGGTGTTTTTAGTGCATTTTTTTTTTTTGTAGTACTTTAGTGTTAGTGTTTGATTGTTTGTATCATGTTTGTTAAAAAAAAAAAAAAAAGGTTCAATAAAGATATTGTGGAAAAAAAAAAAAAAAAAACATGGATGACGGAACATTCATCCTACAAACCAAACAAAAACAAAAACAAATTCCCCTTCCCCACATTCGTGGTAATCCCCCCAAAATCAAAAAAGTTCCGTCTCCCGTTTATAGCTAGTGACTGTTCCACACCTGCAAGGATCAGTCAAACCACTCTCTCTTTCTCCTCTCAGTCACCCTGACTCTTCTACTATTCTTATGACATTAACTCTCTTCTGTAGTTTTTTCAACATAACTTCAAAGTTTTATGGCAACTTTGTACATCATAGCTTTTTTTTTTTTTTTAATACAGTCTGTATTTTGTAGACATATATTTCAGATCAATCAGATGTCTGTACAAATGCTTAAATGTTCTACCTTTGTCATGTTCATGCTTAGCTCCCACCAGTTTCCTTTTGGATCTGCTTAATGAGCTCCTGCGCCTCTTGAGGGGTCTTGAAGGTGTGGGTTCTCCCTTTATATGTGACCAGCAGTCTTGCTGGATGAATCACTCCGTGACGAATCCCGAGGTTGCGCAGCTCTTTGCGGGCGGGGTCAAACTGCCTCCTTAATTGTTGAATTCCTGTGGCCAAATCTGGGTAGAACCGCACCTGTTGATCCTGGTATTTAATTACCCCTTTAGCTCGCGCAGCGTTGGTGACCGTCATCTTGTCCCTGTAGTTGAGGAACTTCATAATCAGCGTCCTCGGTGATGTCTTATTATCTCTCGGTGGTCCGATTCGGTGAGCGCTCTCTAAGACGACCGATGACTGCAGATCCGCGTTGTTCAGCGCTTCTGGAATCCACTTTTCCAAAAAGGAACATGAGTCCCGTCCCTCCGCTCCCTCCGGGAGGCCCACCAGCCTCAAATTATTCCGTCGCGAGCGAGATTCCAAGTCCAGGACGTTATCTTCCAGACGTTTCCATTTTAATTCCAGTGTTTGCAACTTTGATTGTAGGCTGGTGACGTCATCTTCAGCACTTGAAATTCGGAGCCCCGCCTGCGATACTCGTTCCATACAGTCATTTATTTCCTTTCTCATTCCTTCTATCGCTGCTATAATTCCATCAAATTTAGACGAAAATTCTGCTCTCATGGAGTTGATGGCAGCGAGCACCGCGCTTGTCCTCTCCTCAGCAGCTCCCGCTCCGCCGCTGGCTACATCCTCCGCCATCGTCCCTGGAGTTTTTTCTGCTTCACCTCGAGCGTGGAAGTCTGTTATCTTGGGTTGTTTTGTCGAATTGCTTTTTCCTCCACCTAATTTCCCAGCCTTAGTCTTTACCATATCCGCGCCTAAACGCTGGGATGGGTTTTTGTTCCAATTAAGAGAGTTTTATTAAACTTTTTTTTTTTTAGGAGCAGAGCAGTGTGAAACACGTCTTCCTACAGGGCCGCCATAACCGGAAGTCTGAATCCTAAATTTTACTGGGAGCCATGAAGGGACGCAAGTATGGGGGTAATGTGAGATTGATGGCTGGTTCTAGTTAATAAACTGGCAGCTGAATTTTGGATTAACTGTAAATGATTTACTGCAGATTAACTGAGGCAGGTGCAAAAGAGAGTTACAGTAATCTTTTTTTCCCCTTGTCCTGTCAGGCAGCTAGGCAAACAGAACAGGGATCTGTCACCCTACTGTGCCAAAACAGATTTACTTTGCCAAGAGGAGTCTATACAGTGCCTAACTTTGCACTGTATATTGTTGTAAACTCCTCCTGTAATAACTTTTAATACTTTATTTTAATTGTTTTACCCATGGAAGACCCAACAGGAAGAGAGTTACAGTAATCTAAACGTGAGAAGATGAAAATGAAGAGTTCAAGATTGGACCGAGGAAGTATACGTTTGATTTTTGCAATGTTTCTAAGCTGCAGAAAACCAGACTGGATGAGCTTGTTTATGTGGGAATCAAAAGACATGTAACAGTCAAAGCTGATACCAAAGTTTTTAGCAGTGGGTGTGATGTTAGAGTGATGGCAACCAATAAACTATTCAACACAGGCAACAAAGTTACCTGGACCAATTATAAGGATTTCGGTTTTACTGGAATTTAAGCGAAGAAAATTAATAGACAACCAGTCTTTGATAGCAGCTAAACAATTACGATACAACTTTATTGTCAGTTATTACTGAAATTTGTTTTGCAGTTCATAGGACACTTCGTTTTCAAACATACAAAAACACATAGATTGGACAAACATACTGGTTACACAAAACATACCAGTTGGTCACACCATACAAAAAAACCCAGTGAGGACCGGCATAACAGCACATGTTTAAACAGTGGGCTTGATGGTATTCAGCCATTCACCGATTCTGGTTCAACAGCAGAATAGATTGGTGGATAAATGAATTTTTGAGTTTACTGTGTTTAAGTGCAGGGATTCTGAATCATCTGTTTGAGGGAAGAAGTTGGTATTGCCTGTTTAGAACACGGGAGGAGTCAGAGGAGATGGAGATGGCTAACCTGACCATGCTTTTCCTGTGTGCTTCATGAAAATTATGGAGGGAGGATAGTTGATTCAGGTTATTGGTTTTGGCAGAGGAGTAGATTTGAATATCGTCGGCATAACAGTGATATGACACATCCAAAAATTGGCTGAAAAGGTGACCTAGAGGGAGCAGGTATAGTGAAAACAAAATAGATCCAAAGACCCACACAGAAGGGGAGCAGAGGAGGAAACACAATTGCCACTGTGGATGTTAACCCTTTGAGTGTGTGAATTTGCGTGCCCCCAGTGGCAGAGCATGGCACTGTGGCTGTCATCTCACTCTCACATGATCGCCTGCATTGGGAATTTGTACTGATTTGTACTGATTTGCCAGTTTCAAAAGGTGGCAGACATCCGTTGGAGGACTCAATGGATGACACGTAATACACCAAAGAAGAACTCCTCATTTCCTTTTCCTGTTTTTAGCATTTTAGCCCAGAAAGCTAATATGGCAGTGATCGGTCACCGTCACTTTCTCGGCTTTGTACGCGGAAAATAGCCACGGGATACAAGTGAAATTTATGTGGGATAATCATAAGATTTTGTAGATGTGGTAGAGACTTTAAATGACCGACAGAACGCAAAATAAGGACCATGATGGGTGAAAACGCAGCGAACACTCCAGCCAGCCAGCACCCCTTTGTCAAAAGCAAATAAGAAATTTCTGTTTTTTTTTTTAATATTGTACTGATTTCTTGTTCATATACTTTGAAGATAAGATGATGAGGTACCTCTGTACAAAAAACGGTGTCAAAAGACGGAACCATTCTTTGTGTAAATACGTCCAAAGTCCAGTTTTGACTGAATTATGGAATTTAAAGAGGTGCCGCAACATTATGCAAATTAGATGTGTAAATTTATTCCTATCTGAAACTTTGGATCATATTTTACATCTTTCTGATTGACAGTAAGCCATTATCTCTTACCACTTTCAAGTTATAGCCTTGGAAATCTGAAATATTTTATTGACAAAAAATATTTACCACTCTTGACCACTAGGGGTTATGTCGCAATTCGGCAACATACATACTCATAGGGTTAAAGTGTCTATTAGTTAAATATGAGTTAAACGAGTCTGATGCTGTACTAGAAATGCCAACCCAGTTATGAAGTCACGCCATTATGTCTAGCAAGATGGCGTGATCGATGGTATCAAAGGCTGCTGTCAAGTCAACTAGAACGAGAATGGTGAATTCACCTTTATCTGCGCGCATGAGAATGTCATTGGTTACTTTAAGTAGTGCGGTTTCTGTACTGTGCTTATGCCAGAATCCAGATTGAAATTTATCAAAAATTTTGCAGTCTTCAACAACCTGCAGGAGTGGATCAGCGACTATTTTTTCAAGAACTTTGGACAGGAATGGTAACTTGGAAATCAGACGATAATTTGCTAAATGAGTTGGGTCTAGGGTAGGTTTTCTGAGAAGTTATTGGACACTAGTCATTTTAAAATAATCAGGAACAGAGCCAGATGAGAGAGAGTTGTTGATGATATTAAGTAAGCTAGGATCAACGGCTGTAAAAACAGATTTCTGGAATTTAGGAGGAACTATATCACCTGGGCTGCAAGAGGGACGTATATGGGTTATGATGTTGGAAAGAGACTGCAATGAAATAGGTGTGAAGCCAGACAGCAGGGTGGGATGAGAAGGCTGGTTGGACATTGTTGAGACAATTGGGGTGAAACTGGACCTTCGACCATCGATCTTGCCAACAAAGACAGATAAGAAGCTCTCACAGTCAAGTGAAGACAAGGTGCCAATTGGATTTCCAGGTGGGTTTAAAAGCTGATTAATAGACCTAAATAAAAACCTCGGGCTGTGTTTGTTACTATTAATCAGGCTAAAGAAATATGCAGCTTTTGCATCTTTAGTAATGTGGTTTGGTTTTAGCAAGAAGTCTTTCATGAACAAGTGATGCACTTGGGAGTTTTGACTTCTTCCAGCTATGTTCAGCCCTCCGATATTCCTTTCTTTGCTGCCTAATCTTATCATTGATCCAGGGTGTTTAACTTAGTACTGGAGCAGATTTGGAAATGTGGGGGGCAGACATGCTAAGAGAAGGGATAGATCAGTGAACCAGCAGACTTGATCAATGATATTAGTAAAGGGAGGAGAGAGGTTGGTTTGCATAGAAAAGTAGAGCGAGAAAATAGCTGCAGACTGTTCATTAAAGATAGTGAACTGATTTGATGCTTCTGGGCTATTATGGAAGGTGTTAAATGTGCATCAAATACAATACACTTGTGGTCAGAGACAAAGTCAAGTGTATTCACTGAATTAAGTGATATGCCCAGAGTGAAAATTAAATCATGAGTGTGGCCACAGCTATGTGTAGACCCTGAGACATGCTAACTGAGATTAAAGGATTTGGCAATGTTCATAAAATCTTTAGCAAATGAATTAGGATTGTCAATACGAATGTTGAAGTCACCTGCAATAATAGCCCTATCAAATTTAAGAACCAGCAAAGACAGTAATTTAGAAAATTCATCAAGAAACCCTGCTATGAGGTTAGGAGGTCGATAGATGATTAAACAGCAAATTGGATTTTTACATAAAATTTTGTGAAATTCCAGAAGACTGACCTTCTGGAAGGTTCTCCTCTCTCAACAGAGGAATGCTGTAGCTCTGACAGAGTAATCATCAGGTTCTTGGTCACCTCCCTGACTAAGGTCCTTCTTCCCTGATGGCTCAGTTTAGATGGCCAGCCAGCTCTAGGTAGAGTCCTGGTGGTTCCGAACTTCTTCCATTTATGGATGATGGAGGCCACTGTGCTCATTGGGACCTTCAAAGCAGCAAAAATTTTTTCTGTAGCCTTCCCCAGATCTGTGCCTCGAGACAATCTTGTCTCAGAGGTCTACAGACAATTCCTTTGACTTCATGCTTGGTTTGTGCTCTGACATGCACTGTCAACTGTGGGATCTTGTATAGACAGGTGTATGCTTTTCCAAATCATGTCCAATCAACTGAATTTACCACAGGTGGACTCCAATTAAGCTGCAGAAACATCTCAAGGATGATCAGTGGAAACAGGATGCACCTTCATCTCAAGGATGATCAGTGGAAACAGGATGCACCTGAGCTCAATTTTGAGCTTCATGGCAAAGGCTGTGAATACTTACAGTATGTACATGTGATTTCTTAGTTTTTTATTTTTAATAAATTTGCAAAAATCTAAAAAAAAAACAAAAAAACCCATGTCATCATTATGGGGTATTGTGTGTAGAATTTTGAGGAAAAAATGAATTTAATCGATTTTGGAATAAGGCTTGTTAGGTACTACTAACAGGCAGCACGGATGTGACGTCGGACGCATGGGTGACGTCAGCACGTCATGCATATTTGAGGGGACTATTGGTGGGAGTTGTCCTCTTGGGCACTCTGCCTCGGTAACGGCAAGAATCTGTACAGCCTAGCATTAGCTTGTTTGTTAGCGACACTGTGACGTGTACCATTATTGTCTTTGTAATAAAGTTCAGGTTCAGTACAACACCTGCCTCCACTGCTCTGCTTTCCAGACATAACACTTGGAGACCAGGAGAAAACTTAATCTTCTGGAGGAAACAAATTATTTTCCTGACAATGGAAGCATGTCTGACGCCACTGCCCCTGTTCCTCCAAACATCAGGTGAGCTGCCCATCCTGTAGCCCTGTTGGTTTGAGTTGCTTCAGGCATTTATGTCAGCTAGGGGCCTAACTAACGCTAGCGAGAGTCATCTACGTGCTGTGGTATGTTACTGCCTTGGCCCCGAGGGACAGTGGGTGTTGAAGGCACTGGGCCCTGCAGAGACCTTCAGCAAATGTGCCGCCTTGATGGTCGAGCATTTCGGCCCAGAGGTTCATGTTTTACCAGCACCGACAGTGAGAGGATGAGTTAGTCCTACAGTACGTAGCCACCCTTCACCATTTGGCTAGTAGGTGCGAGTTCAGACACGCGGAGGACAGGCTAATACAGTCACAGTTGGAGTGGTACCTCACAAATCCGTTGATACAGCGTATGTTGCTGGAGGGGCTGGACATTCGGACAGTGGCAGACACGGTGAAATGGCTATGGGTGGCGGTGTTGAGGATGCTGCACCACCTATCGGAGTTGGAGGTGATGGAATTAGTGTCCCAGCTGGAGATAACGGCCCAGGTAGTTGCGCAGCTAACGGACCCTGGTCCACACGCCCCACAGTCAGCTTCGCTAGTACAAACGGTTGACCCGGTTGCTGAGTCCACCGACCCCACACCTCCTTGGAAGGGCCCCGAGGTAGACACCGCAGAATAGCAGGGCACCACAGCACAACAACCCAGTGACAAACTCAGCTTGGACAACGGCGACTCAAGTCCACTGCATGCAAACGTGGACGCACCCATTCCCTGTTTTGCACTGCATGCCAAACAGAACCCAGAAAAACCGGAGCAGCCACAAGTGTTCGCAAGCTGCAGCCTCATCACATGGGGGGACAGTATGATTTCACAGGCGTGGGTACAGCCAAAGAGTGCAGCATGGAGACAGAGCACCACACAGAGAGCAAACACAGCACGGAGAGAGAGTACGAACTGGACTCGCCTCCGATCCTCACCCAGCATGAGCTTCAAGTAGCCGCTGTGGAGCTGCAGGAGAGGGAGTTCAGAGAGTTGCTCAGCAAAAATGGAACGGAGGAGGGAAATGTGGGTGGAAGTGGCTCAGGAGGTAGAGCGCTGGTGGTAACGAGAAGGTTGGTGGTTTGAATCCCACTCTCCCCAGTCATCCTGCTGTTGTGTCCCTGGGCAAGACACTTTACCCACCTTGCCTCCAGTGTCCATGACACTGGGTATGAATGTGTATAAATGTTTGGTAGTGGTTGGAGAGGCCACTGGCATGGATTGGCAGCCACGTTTCCATCAGTCTGCCCTAGGGCAACTGTGGCTACAGTAGTAGCTTACCACTACCATTGTCTGTCTGGAGTAAATGAATAATGGACCCACCATCAGTGCTTTGAGATGTCACTTGACAAGTAAAGTGCCATATAAATCTAATCCATTATTATTATTATTATTATTATTATTATTATTATTATATTATATTATTATATTATAGTTCGTGGAGAAAGGGGACCCAGGTGACAACCCGGCACGCGTCCTGTCACCGACGACAGCGACACATCACCGTGACCACAACCAGGACCAGGAGAGAGAGAGAGAGCAGAAGCTGAACTCAACCTGCATCCTCACTGAGTATCAGTCTCAGGGAACCGCAACAGCACAGCAGGATAGAGAGTTCGTGGGTCAGCAGGACCCAGCAGAGCATTGCCAACCGAGGGCACATTATGCTGCCGTCGTGAATGACACGCTGCCACAGCAGCAACCAGCATCAGAGATGAGAGAGCAGCAGTACCGAGTGCAACCCAACAGATTAGTGTGTACACTACTTGATTGGGTTCGGGTCCAAAGATCAGACCACCTGGACCCACAGACGGTCCAGTCATCGCAGATGAGAATTGCCACATGGAGGAGACCAATGGTTCAAGATGACACACCAGCCATCTGTGGGAGGTAAGAGCAGCTACCTCAGATCAAGTTTGTAAAAGTTGGTGTGCGCTGGATTTAAAAAGAAAAAAAAAAAACTGCTCAGGAATGTAATTTCACATTTGGACTAATGTCCCTCATTTTTTCAAAACATCTGTAAAAGTCAGACCAAACATGTGAACCCAGCTTAGTGGAAAAAAAAAAACAACACGCTGCATAGGCGGCAGACAAAACAAACAGCCGCGGAAGGAGAAAATAGAAGCCAGTGTCTTGAAACGTACTCACCATTTGGAAGTTTGAGATTGAAATGGCAGATGGAGAAAAAAGGTTTCTGCCGTGTAATGTTCAGATGCTCTGATATCAGTGTCCTTATTCTGGCGGCTCCGGTCCTCTTCTGGATCAGTATTCCCGGTGTGTATGACTGACTATTGCAACTTTTAAAAAATGGTGTCAATTTAGGAGTCTTTTTTTAAAACCTCCTTCTCACGTTGTTTTCTTTCTTCTTTTTTCTCTTGTGGACGCCACTATCTTACATTCATTCATTCATTCGTCCACAGATTCACTACCAGCCCATGTCCAACCTTAATCAGGTCAAATATCAACTCTTAACCAATTAAATTAAGCAGGCAGGACAGACATACAATTCAACAGATAAAAAGTTGATAATGCCAAAACAAACCCTCCAATAAACGCTGGGCATGGCAGAATTAGCAAAAAAAAAAAAAAAAAAAAAAGTTTCCCAAAAAATTAACCGATTTTGAACTTCTTGGCACGGAGACACAATTTAATCTTGCGTAACCGGTGAACTATAGAAATCAACGGCCGCTTAACATAATGTCAATTCGATTCCCTCCATAATATAGCGGCCAGGTGGCTTCACTCGGCTCTGTACTCGCTAAAGGGACGTGAGCTATCCAGGTTTTCTATAGAGATCAGTGGAGCACACGAGCTTAACACGTTCCGCCATGCCAAATACAATATTCACTGCTCTAAATATCTTAAAAGAACTCCAAACTAGGCAGAACTGAGCATTATTCATCCACCATTGCAGATAGCTTGGACAAAAATTGTTTTTGCACACAGAAAGAGGAAGTAAATTTCCCTGCAGCCAAAAAAAAAAAAAACAACAACAAAAATCCTGCACAGTGCCGGAAAACTTTAAGCCCGAGTGCCTATTTGAGGGGACTCTTATCGAGAGTTGTCCTCTTTGGCGTGCCGCCTCGATAACAGCAACAACCTGTACAGCCTAGCATTAGCTTGTTTGCTAGCTAAACTGTGACACGTGTACCATTATTGTCTTTGTAATAAAGTTCGGGGCAGTACAACGCCCGCCTCCGCTGCCCTGCTTTCCAGCCATAAAAAGGCTGTAACATAACAAAATGTGGAAAAAAGTGAAGCGCTGTGAATTCTTTCCAGATGCACTGTATATCAGTATTTGCTAAATAATCATTACTAATGCAGTGCCACCTGTGGGCTTGACATAATGGGTGCTCAGCTCCTTGCCCTTTATACCCTGAAATAAGAGACTTTCGCATTACGAGTGCACATGTGCGGACTATGTGAGTTCAAAGTTCAGGACTACCAAACATTCCGGTAGCCGCCTTGCTTTTGTATAGAGACAGTACTGTCACACCTGAACAACTGCTGTTTAAAGTCTGCTTCAAGCTTTAAATCTCCATTATGCACACTGTGCCGTAGTGAAGTGTGGAACGGCATGTATCATCTAGAGCGGTGGAAAAAGCAAACTTGCAGCATACATGCGTGTAACTTCAGGACCAGCGTGTGTACATGTCCGCTGCCATTCACGTTATATACATTCCCCACGGAGCTGAAGGATCCGGACGGATGTTATTGTTGGATTAAAACAGTAAGTCAATAACATAATTAAACAGTGTTGTGTATTGTTCAAGTTCTAGCCTAACTGATACGAGTCTAAACCCTGAAGTAGTAGGTACGGACAGACAGGCCTGGATCTAGGATATAGTTCTTTGTATACTGGTAATGAAGCTTAAAGGGTACCTGTGGTGGTTGTCTAAACGCATTCAACTTGAAAACATTAGGCAAATTATTCGTTATTTGGTTAAATAATTATTGCCAGCCAAATACCACCAGAGAAATATGCAAATACGACCGCAGGCATGGCCAGCCAATGAAAACTCTGAGCGCAGCCATGACACATGCGGATGTGACGTCACTTCGTTGATACTCAACAGTCAATGCTCCGCCTGTATGAGAGACTAGGGTGCTTTTGTGAGTGTTTTTATTCTATTATGGCTGGATTGTCGGACTCTGGGGAAGAATTCATCCAACATGGCTACAGGTTTGAGCCAGAAAGGTCTTCTGAGGGTTAAAGTGATGAAGTGGTCCTCACACACAACGCAATTTCGTCTGAAAGGATTCGTCTGTGCCCTGTTCCGAGATTACTTTTCCGCTCCGATCTTCTGACAAGGTGAGCTGGGTTTGGGTACACAAAAGAAGTGTTTATCTTTGTTTTTTCGCTTATTATTGAGACATCCAAAGGCTTTACATTCCGCCATGTTGCGATATCCATATCGCATTGTATGTTTTTGTTGTTACAAGAGCGCCGAGTGTCTGCTGCTCTCTCTCTCTGCTGCTCCCGCGGCGAGGGAGGAGCCCAGTCCATCTCGCAGCTGTTACGAGCTCAGATCAGACGAGACAAGCCGCTGAATTTAAGCATTTATTTATTTATTTTCTACTCGTTTTAGTTCTGCATTTAATATGAACCCTGAGTTTGAAATAAACGTTTGAATTTGAATATCCCGAAAGCCGCTACACATCCGGGTACTCCAGGCTCAGCCAATATTGATCCAGATCGCATAGTTTTAGAATCATCGGCCGTTACGAGCTCAGATCAGACGAGACAAGCCGCTGAATTTAAGCATTTATTTATTTATTTTCTAATCGTTTTAGTTCTGCATTTAATATGAACCCTGAGTTTGAAATAAATGCTTGAATTTGAATATCCCGAAAGCCACTGCACATCCGGGCACTGCAGGCTCGACCAATACTGATCCAGATCGCGGTGTCAACAAAATTACGTCACAGGAAGCGTCCTGGAAGGCCATGTAGCCGCTAGTAAACCCCCACCACCACAATAAGGTGACGATCCATGAGGGGGCCACCTGGTAGTGAGTTGGATCTGATGGCAGGAGAGGAAGCCATTCAGACCTGGTAGACCCAAACGTATAGTGAGGGTGTGCTGGGAACGTCTGGCTGAGGCCCCTGTCCGGGAGGTCTTCAACTCCCACCTCCAGAAGAATTTCCACCACATTCCGAGGGAGTCTGGAGACATGGCGTCTGAATGGGCCATGTTCTCCACCTCTGTTGTTGAAGCAGTGGCCTAGAGCTGTGGCCGCAAGGTGGTCGGTGCATCTCGTGGTGGCAACCCCTGAACCAAGTGGTGGACACCAATGGTGGGGGGGGGCCATTAAGCTGAAGAAGGAGTCCTATCAAGCTTGGTTGGCTTGTGGGACTCCCAAAGCAGCTGAGGTGTACCGGCAGGCCAAGCAGAGTGCAGCTCGGGTGGTTGCTAAAGCAAAAACCTGGGTATGGGAGGAGTTCGGTGAGGCCATGGAACAAGACTTTTGGTCGGCCTCAAAGAGATTCTGGCAAACTGTCCGGCGGCTCAGGAGGGGAAAGCAGCTCCCTGTCCACACACTGTGTATGGTGCGGATGGGACACTGTTGACTTCGACTGGGAATATCGTCAGGCGGTGGAAGGAATACTTCGAGGATCTTCTCAATCCCACTGATACGCCTTCCACAGAGGAAGCAGGGTTTGGGGACAAGGGGGATGACTCGCCTATCACAGGGGCTGAGGTCGCCAAGGTGGTTAAAAATCTCCTTGGTGGCCGGGCCCCGGGGGTGGACGAGATTCGCCCTGAGTACCTCAAGGCCCTGGATGTTGTGGGGCTGTCATGGTTGACACGCCTCTGCAACATTGTGTGGAGGTCGGGGGCAGTGCCTTTGGCATGGCAAACCGGGGTGGTGGTTCCTCTCTTCAAAAAAGGGGACCGGAGAGTGTGCTCCAACTTTAGAGGGATCACACTCCTCAGCCTCCCTGGGAAGGTCTATGCCAAGGTACTGGAGAGGAGAGTCCGGCCGTTGGTCGAACCTCGGATTCAGGAAGAGCAATGTGGTTTTCGTCCTGGCCATGGCACATCAGACCAGCTCTTTACCCCCTCGGGAATTCTTGAGGGTTTGTGGGAGTTTGCCCAACCAGTTTACATGTGTTTTGTGGACTTGGAGAAGGCATTTGACCGCGTCCCTCGTGGTTTTTTGTGGGGGGTGCTTCGGGAGTATGGGGTATCGGGCTTGTTGTTACGAGCTATTCGGTCTCTGTACGACCGTTGTGAGAGTTTGGTTCATATTGCCAACATTCGGTCGGAGTCATTCCCAGTGAGAGTTGGACTCGCCAGGGCTGCCCTTTGTCACTGATCCTGCTCATAATTTTTATGGACAGGATTTCTAGGCGCAGCCAGGGAACTGAGGGTGTCATGCTTGGTGACCACAGGATCTCATCTCTGTTGTTTGCAGATGATGTTGTCCTGTTGGCTTCATCCAGCAATGACCTACAGCTCTTGCTGGGACGGTTTTCCGCTGAGTGTGAAGCGGCTGGGATGAGAATCAGCACCTCCAAGTCCGAGTCCATGGTCCTCAGCCGGAAAAAGGTGGATTGTCCTCTCTGGGTTGGGGACAGGCTCCTGCCCCAAGTGGAGGAGTTTAAGTATCTTGGGGTCTTGTTCACGAGTGAGGGGAAAATCGAGCGAGAGATTGACAGACAGATTGGAGCAGTATCTGCAGTGATGCGGACGTTGTACCGGTCTGTTGTGGTGAAGAGGGAACTGAGCTCTAAGGCAAAGCTGTCGATTTACCAGTCAATCTACGTTCCTACCCTCACCTATGGTCACGAGCTTTGGGTAATGACCGAAAGAACAAGATCGCAGATACAAGCGGCTGAAATGAGCTTTCTCCGTAGGATTGCTGGACTCACCCTCAGAGATAGGGTGAGGAGCTCAGTCATCCGGGAGAGGCTCAGAGTAGAACCCCTGCTCCTCCACATTGAAAGGAGTCAGTTGAGGTGGTATGGGCATCTGATTAGGATGCCTCCTGGACGCCTCCCACTTGAGGTGTTTCAGGCACGTCCCACTGGGAGGAGACCCCGAGGCAGACCCGGGACTCGGTGGAGAGACTATGTCTCCCAGCTGGTGTGGGAACACCTTGGTATCCTCTCTGAAGAGCTGGAGCAGGTGGCTGGGGAGAGGGAAGTCTGGGCTTCTCTGCTTGAACTGCTGCCTCCGCGACCCGGACCTCCGGAAAAGCGGTAGAAGATGGATGGATGGATTTATCCAATTTCCACACCATCCCAACTTTTTCTAGATTTGGGTTGTATTTGAAAAATTGCCTGAATTATGACAGGATATATTACTTATATGTAAAAATTCAAAGAGAAGAACGTTTTCTTCCTTATTAACACTTGTGTATAGGGAACAAGAGCATAGTGTATAGTGGTGATAATTCAGATAACATCCAATACAAATAAAAAAAAAACATTTTAAGACTAATTTATTAACTTAAGTGTAAGATAAATGATTTTAGATCATTAGTGTAAAGCCAATGGGTAACACAATTAAGTGATCAAGCATGATTTAAATGATAAATTCCACAGCTTTGAGTCTTAGCTATGAAACATTTAGAGTCCTCTCGGTTATTTTACATGGAAGTAAAACAATAGTTTTGCAAAGGTTTCTGGGGCAGAACAAAACCTCAGACCTCAGAGAGTATTACAGACTATGAAATCAGATTATAAGAACTATTTAGAAGAGCTGTCTGTTGACAAAAAAAAACAAAAACAAAAAAACAAGAGCACTCTGAGGTGAGTGCAAAATACCCTGTCTCTGTTTTTCTTTTAAGATTCCAATACTTGCTGACGGTTTTCAACTTTTCAACATAATTACTGTGCCAGAACCAAATTATGATAAGCCCATCATCCACAGATATACAACAAAGTATACAACCCATAGCTGTAGGGCAGGATCCCGAGGTGAACCTGTGTAGCAAATTTGGTGACCCCAGAGAGCTTTACATGTTCTAAAGTAAGAGAGCATATGGAGTGCCAACCTTGACTTTTTGACCCCAAACCTGTAGTCAGAGGTCATGGTGTCAAAGCGAACTTGTGTACCGGGTTTGGTGACCCTAGCTTTCTTTATTATTGAGATATAGTTTATAAGCCATTTTGATGTTGACCTTTGACCTTGCAATCCCAAAACCATAGTTACACTTCTGGGTCACAGGGTGAACCTGTGTACTAGGTTTAGTGACCCTAACTTTACTCGTTGTACAGTAATAAGACATAGGGAATGTTAACCTTGATCTTTTGACCCCAAACCCATAGTCAGAGGTCAGGATCCCCAAGATGAACCTGTGTAACAGGTTTGGTGGTCCTAGCTTTACTCGTTGTACAATAATAAGGCATAAGAAATGCTAACCTTGACCTTTTGACCCCAAACCCATAGGCAGAGGTCAGGATCCCAAGGTGAATCTGTGTAGTGAGTTTGGTGACCCTAGCTTTCTTTGTTGCTGAGATATAGTTTATAAGCCATTTTGATGTTGACCTTTGACCTTGCAATCCCAAAACCATAGTTACACTTCAGGGTCACAGGGTGAACCTGTGTGCCAGGTTTGGTGACCCTAACTTTACTCATTGTACAGTAATAAGACATAGGGAATGTTAACCTTGACCTTTTGACCCCAAACCCATAGTCAGAGATCAGGATCCCCAAGATGAACCTGTGTAACAGGTTTGGTGGTCCTAGCTTTACTCGTTGTACAATAATAAGGCATAAGAAATGCTAACGACCTTTTGACCCCAAACTCATATTCAGAGGTCAGGATCCCAAGGTGAATCTGTGTAGCGAGTTTGGTGACCCTAGCTTTCTTTGTTGCTTAGATATAGTTTATAAGCCATTTTGAGGTTGACCTTTGACCTTGCGATCCCCAAACCATAGTTCAGGGTTACAGGGTGAACCTGTGTCCCAAGTTTGGGGACTCTAACTTTACTTGCTGTACAGTAATAAGGCACAGGGAATGTTAACCTTGACCTTTGATCTTTTGACCCCAAACCCATAGTCCGGGGTCAGGATCCCAAGGTAAACCTGTATACCAGGTTTGGTGGCCCTAGCTTCTCTCGTTTTATTGTAACTAGTGCATGCCCGTAGAAATAGAGAAGTAGTATATGACTAACGCTCTTTGAACCTATGTGTAACTTACTGAAATGGTTTCTAACTTACGGCTACCCTATAATGGCGGATTTGCAGCGTTGGTGCAGTGCATACACAGAGAGAGAGCTAAACACACATAGTGTTTCGTATAATGGGACCTGTCGGGGATGTGCCTGTTGTTGCTGTGTTTAGGGACCACAATGGAAATAAGTGTGCACACTTTTTGTGTTATCCCACTGTTTTTAATATATGTTGTATTTTTTATACAATGTTATTTTAAGCGATGAATAAATCAACAACAACATCTGACATTCCTGTCACATCAGATTTGACAGCTCTGCCAGGTCGGCCATGCTCCCAGAAATGACTTCTCGCACACCTAGGATTCATGGATTGGGAGGCAATGGCAGTTAAAATAAATACATAAATAATAAAATAAAAATTAAAAAAACCAACACTGCCGGTTATGGCTGCCACGTAGGACGGACGTGTCTCGCTCTGCTCTGCTCCTGGAGAAAAAAAATCGGCAAATAACTCTCTCATTTGGGACAGAACGTATCCCAGCATTTGGGCGAGGATATGTCGGCGAAGCCTAAGGCTGGAAAACCAGGAAAAGGAAAAAGCGAGCCGCCGAAACAGTCCAAATTAACGGACTTTCAGGTCTGTGACGCAGCAAACAAAACTCCATATATGGCGGAGGAGGCTGGCGGCGGTGCGATGTTTGCGGGGAATGGCGCAGATGCGCTGATGGCTGCCATGAGTTCAATGAGAGCGGACTTTTCCTCTAGATTTGATGGGATTATGACAGCGTTGGAAGGAATAAGAAAGGAATTGGGTGACTGTGTAGAACGAACGGCGCAGATGGAGCTCCGTCTCGCTAGTGCTGAAGATGACGTCACCCGTCTTCAATTAAAGGTGCGCACTTTGGAAAAAAAAAATAAATCTCTGGAAGATAATATTTTGGATTTGGAATCTCGGTCGAGACAGAATAATTTGAGGCTGGTGGGTCTTCCAGAGGAATCAGAAGGTCGGGACGTATGTTCCTTTCTGGAAAAGTGGATTCCGGAGGTGCTGGGCAGCGAGGAGTTGCAATCAGCAGTGGTTCTGGAAAAAGCACATCGTATTGGCCCACGGAGAGATAAGGGACCGCCGAGGACCTTAATTATGAAGTTTCTTAGCAACAGAGACAGGATGAAGATCTTCAACGCTGCACGTGCTAAAGGAGAGATTAAACACCAGGACCAGCAGGTGCGGTTCTACCCAGATTTGGCCACAGGAATCCAGCAATTGAGGAAGCAGTTTGATCCCATACGTAAGGAGCTGCGCAACCTTGGGATTCGTCATGGTGTAATCTATCCTGCGAGACTGCTGACCACGTATGAGGGCAGAACCCACATTTTCAAGACCCCAGAGGAGGCGCAGGAGTTCATCAAGAAGATCAAAGAAGAAGAAGAGACTGGTGGGAGCTAAGCATGAACAAAATATAAGGTAGAATAATTAAGCATTTGCACAGGCATCTGACTGACTTGAAGTAAATAGTAAGTTTACAAAATATAGATTGTATTATATATTAAAAAAACAAAACAAAAACAAAACAAACAAACAAAAAAAAAAACTATGATGTACAAAGTTGTTAAAAATTTTGGAGTTAAGTTGGAAAACTACAGAGGAGAGTTAATGTTACGTCATTAAAAGCAGTAGAGTTGGGGTGATTGGGAGGATGAAGAAGGAGTGGCTTAGGCTGTTCCCCGTGGGTGTGGAGCGGTCGATGGCTATATCGGGAGACAGAATTTTTCTTTTGATTTTGGGGGGTTTGCCACAAGTGTGGGAAGGGGAAATTTGTTTGTGTGTAGTTTGTAGGATGAATGTTCAACCACTCATGTTTTTGCTTCTCTGTATGAGCATGTTTACACTGCAAGGTAATCCTAAACTCTCTATTGATCATGGACCAAAGTGTTAATCTTAATTTAACTTCATGGAATTGCAGAGGTCTACAAAATTTAAAAAAACTTAAACAAGTTATGAATAAAATAAAGGACATGGGTTCAAGAATTGTGTTTTTACAAGAAACTCATCTGATAGAGGAGGATGTTAAAAGAATTAGGAGTAGATGGCAGGGAAGTGTATTCACCTCTTCATTTTCATCCCGAGCCAGGGGAGTTATGACTCTCATACATAAATCAGTTCCTTTTCAGGTGAAAAATGTAATTGGAGACAAATTTGGAAGATATGTAATCATTCAAGGTTCTTTGCTATTAGAAAATATAAATCTTGTGAACTTATATGGTCCCAATATAGATGATCAGAAGTTCTTTGCTAATTTATTTCTCATCTTATCATCACTTACAGGGCAACATATAATAGCAGGGGATTTTAATTGTACATTGAATCCAGGTGTGGATAGATCAACAGGACTGGATTGTACGCACATTGGATGTAGGATGACTATTAATCATTTTATGAAAGAATTGAGATTGTTAGATATATGGAGAGAAATGAAACCACAAGTTAAAGCCTATTCTTGTTATTCCAGTACCTACAAGACATTCTCACGTATTGATTATTTTTTGATTTCCACAGAATTAAGGTCCAAGATTCAAAACTGCTTTTATGATAACATCGTGATTTCTGATCATGCACCCTGTTGTCTAATATATGTAGATAAAAAATTGACAAAGGAATCAGGTAGATGGCAATTTCAGCATAAATGGCTTCAGGATGAGGAATTTGTCAAGTATATAGAAAAACAGATAGACGAGTTCTTTGACATCAATACTACACAAACATCAGCATGTGTAAAGTGGGAGGCTTTCAAAGCTTTTATTAGGGGACATATTATTAGTTATACAGGATCAAAATCTAAGAAGACTCGAGAGGAGAGAGCTAAATTGGAACATAAAATAAAAAGTCTTCAGGAAAAAGTGTATGCAGGAAGTGACCCAAGGTTGGAGAATGAATTACTGATTTTGAGAGCTGAATACGACAAAAAATCAGCGAATAGAGCTGCCTCGAGTCTTCTAAGATTGAAACAATCTTTTTATGAACAAGGTGAAAAATCAGGAAAATTATTAGCATGGCAGATTAAACAATTGGAAATTAAAACACCAATTACCAGTATTATAAGTAATGGACAGGTAGTTATAGATCCTTTAGAAATTAATAGAGCCTTTAGAGATTACTATGAAAAATTATATGATACCAAAAATGAACCTGATTTAACAAAACTAAATGGGTTTTTGAACGAACTATCTATACCGTGTATTCCAAATGAAAACAGGGAGATATTGGAGTCTAAAATTAGTCAAGAAGAAGTTGGGCTAGCCATTGATAATATGAAATCAGGAAAAAGTGCAGGACCAGATGGTCTTCCAGTTGACCTTTATAAAAAATTTAAGAATAAATTAATAAAACCTTTTTTGGAAATGGTTTTAGAAGCATTTCAAAATAATAATTTACCATCATACATAAATAATGCCTTAATTATACTGCTGCCAAAACCAGGTAAGCCCTCTAATAAATGTGAAAATATGAGACCAATAAGCCTATTAAACGCCGACCTTAAGATAATCTGTAAAATTTTAGCAAGACGAATACAAGAAATTTTACCAAATATTATTAATCGAGATCAGAATGGCTTTATAAAGGGTAGACAAGGCTTCCATAATGTAAGAAGACTATTTAATATTATTTATTTTAATAAAGAAGCACCGGATACAGCTCTCCTATCATTGGACGCCGAAAAGGCCTTTGATAGAGTTGAATGGCCCTTTCTTTTTGAAGTCCTACAAAGGTTTGGACTTGGAAATAATTTCATAAAATGGGTTCAAATAATATACAATAATGCTACAGCAGAAATCCTAACAAATAACAATATTTCAAAACCAATAAAAATCAATAGAGGATGTCGACAAGGCTGTCCACTTTCACCTTTACTGTTTACTATGGCAATTGAACCTTTAGCGATAGCGATACGTTTACATTCACAAATATATGGAATTAAAGTTGGACCAACAGAACATAAAATCTCCCTGTACGCCGATGATATAATTTTGTTTATGTCAAATCTAAAAAAATCAATTCCAACCTTGTTGAATTTAATAAAGAATTTTGGGGAAATATCAGGATATAAAATAAATAAAACTAAATCTTCAATATTAATGCTAAATGAGACCCAGAGAAATTACCCAGCCCCTGAGGTAAATCAATTCAATGTTGTAAATCAGTTTAAATATTTAGGAATCCAAATTATGCCTAAGCTAGAATCAGTCGCCAGTGTCAACTATGAAGCCTTAATGTCAGATATCAATGAGTTAACTCAGAGATGGATGTCACTACCAATGTCGATGATCGGGAGAATCAATATACTTAAAAGTAATATTTTACCTAAAATACTTTATTTATTTCAATACATTCCCTTATCACCACCTTTAGATCTATTCTCAAGAATAAAAAAAAAGTTAGTGGAATTTATATGGAACAACAGGAGGGCTAGATTACGTTTGTCTTTATTATATTTACCATTTGACCGTGGAGGTCTGAAATGTCCAAATTTTATGTTGTATTATTGGTCGGCACAACTGAGGTCTATGACATATTATTTTTCATCAAATGATCTCCCTCACTGGACTGAAATGGAATCATACAATTTACCTTTACCTCTTCCCATATTCATATACTCAGATTCGGCAAAAAAATTACAAAAACAAGTTAAAAATCCATTTGTAAAGCATATGATCAAAATATGGTGTGAAGCTAAAAACTATTTAAAAGAACCACAGTTATTGTCACAATTTAGTCCAATATGGGGTAATCAATATTTTAAACCAGGGAGAGCGGACGCTGTATTTAAAGTATGGAATTTAAAAGGGATACAAAAGATTCAGGATTTATATTTGCCATGTGCAGACAACATAATGTCTTTTGAAGAGCTGAGGATCAAATTTAATCTCAATAGAACACATTTTTTTTAAATATCTTCAACTTAGAAACTTTATTCGATCAAATCAAAATAAAGCTCTCACTCGACCTATTTATTCATCCTTGGAAAAAATGATGATGAAAGATAGTAAAAGAAAGGGTATTATTTCAGAGTTTTATAACTCATTGACACTATCTTCAAGTGAAAATTCACTGAAAAGATTAAACTACTGGAAAGAAGATCTGCAAATTGAAATTTCAGAGGAACAATGGGAATTGGCTTGTACAGAAGCTCAAACCAAATCAATAAATGCACGCCTTAAATTGATACATTTCAAATGGTTAATGTATGTTACACCGGAGGAGTTAAATAGATATAACAAAAATATACCAGATACATGCACAAAATGCATGGAAAGTAAAGGAACCCTATTTCATTGTTTATGGGAATGTAGATTAATAAGAATGTTTTGGGAGGAGGTGAGGGTAACAATTGAAAAAATAATCTCAAAACAAATCATATTGAATCCTAAACTGTTTTTGTTGGGTCTGTACCCAGAAAAGCATAATTTCAATAAAAGTGAAAGAACATTCATAGACCTCAGTTTGCTTAATGCCAAAAAATGTATTGCACTATTATGGAAAAAGACTCATAGACCAGATGTGACTCAGTGGTTAAGACAGATGTTAACAAACCTTCCATTAGAAAGAATAACATATATACTGAAATCAAAGGAAATTGTGTTTGAGAATATATGGAGACCTTTTATTGATTATGTAAAAAATTTAAACATAACTCTTGAAGAAGAAGGTGAATGATGTGTGTGGACCTTGTAAATTCCAAACTGGTGAACATAATATGTATACTAATGTATTGGATTGTCTAGACTAAACAGAGGAGCATTGTTGAAGACTTGATTTTGTTGGTGGTTGTTGGTGTTTTTAGGGTATTTTTTTTTTTTGTAGTACTTTAGTGTTAGTGTTTGATTGTCTGTATCATGTTTGTTAAAAAAAAAAAAAGGTTCAATAAAGATATTGTGAAAAAAAAAAACCCAACACTGCATTGTGAAAAAAAATTACTTCTATATGCTGCTTGGTATTACCATAGAATTTGGATGAATGCTGAAGCATTTCAGAAGTAAAAAGTACTTGAATCCAGTTGACTTGGCTGAGCTTTCATACAGCATACTTACCTGCCTGGATGACTGAGAATCTTCACCAAATGAAGAAACAGAATTAATTTTACATTCATTTTACATCTAATTTTTATTATAATTGAATTATATTTCATTTTAATGTTATTTACTTTGCTTATTGTTCTATTTTATTATCATTTTAAAAGTACTGCTTTCAAGTATTTATTTTCATGAGTTTTATTCTATTTCATATTGTCCTTGCAATAAAGTTGTTAATGAAACTGCAATCATGTGATTTTCCTTTAAGAGGCAAAAAGTATCGGTATTGAAGAAAAGTCCCATAAATTAATGGTATCATACCAAAAGGAAAAATGCTGGTATCGCCCATCCCTACAATGAATGACTACTAAGACCCCTTGTGGACTGGTGACGGCATTACATCAGAATAACAAGAACAGCGGTAGAAGGGATAACTTTTATTGATAATAATTACATATTTTAACTGAGTGACTCCATACCTGGGGATGCACACCCTCATGACCTCAGCAAAGCACTTATAAAATCTGAGGTCAGTCTGAGGAATGGTTCAAGAGATATGCATGGAACAGACAGCCACACACACAAACACACAGAGATTTTGTGCATTTATAGATAGATAGTAAATGTAGCATTTACCATCATGCAACTGCAATGTTAACTTTGAACTTTGACCCCAACTCCATAGTTAGGTGATGGTGTAAATCATCCAAGATGTGTATTAGACACAACTTCGGTATCGATTTGAAAAGCCTACAACCTTTCTTTCAGTAGTTATTGTGTTGAGAAGATTTAGGGAAAAATCTGACCTCTGACCTCACGGTCATCCGATGAGAGTGAAATTGCAATATGCGAATCATCAGAGTATACTCAAACCATGGTACCAAGTTTCAAAACAATCGGAACAAAACTGTAGGCGGAGTTGATTTTACAAAACAGTTACTGTCTATGAAGTGAGGTGAAACAGGAGGTCATAGGTCAGGGCTACAACTCCCATAAAAATCATCTGATCAGAACCAAATTGTAATATGCACATCCGCAGTGTATATCAAACCATGGTACCAATTTTCAAAATAATCGGACTAAAACTGTAGGAGGAGTTGATTTCACAATAGTGGGACAGATGGACGGACGGATGGGCTGACCCATAACATAATCACCCTCTGGTCTTCACCCAAAGGGCTTCGACCAGCGGGGGATAAAAATGGACAAATGTCTAAGACCTGGCTGCAGTGTCCAAGTAGATCCATTTTCTGTGCTCTAGAGTCTAGGCTATGGGAAAAGTCCTGGCTGTGAAAGCAGTCTCTGCAGAGGGAGACCAAGTTCAACCTACTCAGTTGATAATCTTTCACACTCTCCTTCACTTTCTTCACTTCTTCCCTCTCTCTCCTCCCTTGCTCCATCCTGATGCTGCTGCTCTGGATTTAATACAAGGGTTTACATTTCAACACCATCTTTCCAAGGAAACAACCAGTAGTGGGCAGGGGGCCATTCAGATAAAGACTGGCCTCTGATTGGTCTTGCCAGTCCTGCTCCGGTTCCATGTGTGCCCCTGTGCCCCCGCTATCACCTCACCAAAGGGGACAGCAGGGAAATGCAACACACCTCCTTTTAGAAGGGTCTTTGTTTGAAAGGATTATGTGTAATGGGTTGGATCTGGATTCTGTCTCCTTCCTCTCCTCTTCTGGCTTGAACACTGCTGTAGATATAAAAGAGCCCTTTTAATTCGCTTTAAATTGTTTTCCATTCCGCTCTAAGATTTCAGGATGGTCGCTATGAACCCTTCAACCTTTCAGTGACGACAACAAAACTAAATGTTTTAGCACATGCACTAATGTACTGTAGCAGTTTTTAAAATTCTGACTTTAGTTTTCATGATATTGAGCTAAACTATGAAATTACACACAACCATTAAAATGATATTTGCAGCCATAAGCAAGTAAATGTAATATTTTTAAGACCTTTTCAGGACGTGATCAAACTTAAAGCAGTCATTGACTGAAAAATTGTGTTTTTGTAGATTTTAACCTTCTGAAATGCATCTATTGGTCACATGGTTATTGGAAACTATCAAAACACTCACTTTTCTTAACACGCACGCACGCACGCACGCGCGCGCGCGCACACACACACACACACACACACACACACACACACACACACACACACACACACACACACACACACACACACACACAGCCTTTACATTGTTTTTCTCTCCAAGAAGTTTACCCCTTGGGGGTTTGATTCAGAACGTCACTAAAAGGTAAACGTCACTAGCCTTGATACCTGCTCAGTGCTCCGTTACTGGCCAGCCTAGCTGTCTGTCATGTAGATGGGCGGGGAACCAAAAGTGTTAGCTTAAACGCTAACAGTGGTACCTGTATAGCTATTTTTTTTTTAAGATTTCAGTCACCCTAATAATAAAAATCCCTCATTCTGGCTTGTTCTGTTTCACTTTCGCTGTGAAGTAACATTGAGGCATTAGTGTGGCTTGGCAGTCTGATTCGATCATTGCAACTAACTGCATACACCTTGCATCGACGGGAAGAAGGTGACAGAGAGGGTGCCTGGTGTGATCTTAACTGTTCACTAGACCGGTTTTGATAACTATAAAAAAAAAAAAAATCTATTCATCCCCCAATGAAATCCTTGTTCATCTATCAACTTGACCATATATTGTTCCATCCATCCATTCTCTACCGCTTATCTGGGAATCTGGGTCATCAGTCCCAGCAGAGTAGCCGAGACTTCCACCCAGTTCACATAGCACCATGATCCCCATGATCCTTCCTGCAGGTGGTGAGCCACTGGAGGACGGACCCATGTGCCTCCTTTGGGTAGACTGGGTCCTTGATGTAACGTACTGCATATTTTGTTCTTCAATGTTATTTAGCTTAGTTGAAGTTTAATTTTTTTCAAACTGGAATCCAAGGCAGCTAACAAAGGCAAACAGTTTAGCCACTCATTCACAAATGTTTCTGTGCTTCCTGTACTTCAGGGACCGGTCATATGCTATCAACTACTGAAACCACAAAACCAGTGATGTTTTGCTCCATTTTTTAAAGTGACACTCCACCAAAAATTGAGGCTTTTTTTGTTAACATGTCTGTAACATGATTTTTATGACTTACAAGACATATTGACAGCAGAACCACTCAAATGTCTTATATCTGCTTTTTTTTTTTTTTGCTGTAAAGTTTCACTAAAGCCCCGCCCCATGAAAAAAGGTGAGCTGAGACTGAGCATTTTTATGTGAAGCTGGCACATGGGTAGTGTTGAGCCAATCAGGACCCTCTGACCTAACTGAAGTTATCCTCTAGGCTAGTTAGCATTTTTTAACAAACTGCTTTGAAAACTTGACCCAAATTAACATGAGTTTTACCATTAAACAAGGTGAAAACTTGACCCAAATTAACATGAGTTTTACCATTAAACTGCTTTTAAGGATCGATGCAGTTTCAGTCATTACCCTGGACCGCTGTAAATACAACTGGGCATGTCCTTCAACTGGTAAGCATTTTTAATCACAGGATTTATGGTGTTTAAATTTTTTTTTTAAGTTGGGGCAGCTTGGTGGTGCGCACACAGAAAGAAGGTCATGGGATCGACTCCACCCCGACCATCGTGGGTTCAATCCCACCCCCTGGCCATCAGTGGCCCTTCTGTAGGAAGTTTGCATGTTCTCCCCGTACCTGCATGGGTTTACTCCAGTTTCCTCCCACAGGCCAAAAACATGCAAGTTAGGTTAATTGGAGACTCTAAAGTGGCCCTAGGTGTGAATGTGTGTGTGACTGGTGAAGGGATTAGTGCCATACCGTGAGGCAGTATCCTCATCCCCAGTCGGTAGGTGGAGAAGAAGAAAAAAGAAAAAGAAAGAAAGAAAGAAAGACAGAAAGAAAGAAAGAAAGAAAGAAAATACAATTACAATAGGGTTCTCGCCCACTGACATTGTCAGTGGCTCGGGCCCTAAAAATACAAACAATTAAAACTGCAAGCAGTGTTGAAGGGCCCTCACACATTCTGTGCTGCTTTGTGTCATTGTATGTTATACAAATGTTCACCATTGGCCGCCTATTCACCACTCCAAATTTTGTTGACTTCCGACAAAGTATGCCAGAGTTATTAAGCTTTGTTTTTTTTCCTAGGGGGCGCTATAGCTATATGTAATTGTTCAATATAGAAATTTTCAGTGTTAGGTAACCATGCACCACACAAAATTTGGTTGAATTTGGACAAAGTATGCCAGAGTTATAAGGCTTTGTTTTTTCTGCTAGGGGGTGGTATAGCTATGTGTCATTGTTCATTAAAGAAATGTGTGGGCTACCGATCCACCACACAAAATTTGGTTGAATTTGGGTAAAGCATGGCTGAGTTATAAAGCTTTGTTTTTGTCCTAGGGGGCGCTATAGGGATGTTTGTTATAGTTATATAAATCTGTTCGGGGTCTGACTAGTTACATACAGTATATATGAACTTTCGTGGCATTCGGACAATCTATGTGTGAGTTATGACAACTTCCTGCTCATTGGCGGAACGGGGCACTGTCGCTATGTGTCATTCTTTATTATAGAAATTATCAGTATTGACTACCTATTCACCACACAAAATCTGGTTGAAATTGGTCAATGTTTGCCCGAGTTAGAGGCATTGGAAAAGTGACGGCGATACTGCAAACTTGGCCACGCCCCTTCCGCCAAACTGTCGGGCATTTGGAAAAGTTTTCAACAACTTTTAATGGCACATAGGTATAGATGATTGTCACCACAAATGAGCTCAATCGAACAAAAACCCTAGGACGAGTACGATCAAATGCGCGAGGTGGAAATTTGGTCACCACCACTTCCTGCCAAAATGGCCAACTTCCTGTTGGGTGGAGACCATCACTTCTATGGAGTTTTTTGCATGTCTTGACATGATAAACATCTTACCCAATTTTCATCTTTCTATGCGAAAGTAAGCGTGCGCCACTCCCCACTGACTTCACATGTTAGGTGGCACTGTAGAGCCATTTTATTATGGCAAACAGGTGAGCCGCCTTTGATCCCAGTCAGTCTAGGTAGTATGCCTCTGAAAAGGAATCAGATAAATGGAGAGGAGCTGAAGGAGATCAAACTCTCACTAAATTTTATGACCGAAGAAATACCTAAGATAGCAAAACAACAAACTTTGCTTATTGGTCTTATGGATCAAGTGCGTGAATTAAAGGCTGAAGTCATGGAAAAAGACAAGAAAATTAATTTCTTAGAAAGACGTGTGGATGAATTAGAACAGTATACGAGAATGGATGATGTCATTGTGAGCAGTCTTAACATCAGACACCGCTCCTATGCACATGTGACAGCTGGAGTTGGTAACCAGGATGGGGAGGATGAGACATTGGCAGAATCACACACTCTTGAGCAGCAGGTATTACATTTTTTCAACTCTAAAAACATTGTTGTGGACAATCAGACTACTTCGGCTTGCCACATGTTACCTAAAAAGGACAGTAAAGGAAAACCAGCGATCACCATCCGATTTGTCAACAGGAAAGCAAAAACTGATCTTCTGCGACAAGCAAGAAAACTGAGAGGAACGGCTGTCTATGTAAATGAACATTTAACCACTTGCACTCCGGGCAATTTTCCTAAAAATGCCAAAAAATAACGTGCCCAAAGTAAATCGAAAGCTGTTCAACCCTTTGCAGCATCTCCATGGGGTTGGTCTCATTTAAAAGAAAACACTTTGAATTTTTTGGCAAAAAAAACATAATCTCTCTACGTGCTCCGGCCACTGAGTTACAGTCATCTAAACATACTGAACTTGAAGAAAAAAAAATTGGACACAGTGTTTTTTTTGGATACAAATGCTTGTAAATAACACACAGCTGTCCGATCCGGCTGGAAAATGCAACAGAAATGTAGAACCAAGTGTTATCCAGCTGAGATCCAAATTTGGTAACAATACCACAAAAAATGAATATTTTACACAGTTTTGTTCTCATGCTGTTCCCAGGCGTTTTGGAACTGTGCCAAATTGTGCCAAATGGCACAGTTTGGAAAAACATCTGTAACTTTTGAATAATTCAATGTAGAATCTTCATTTTAGGCTCTAATGAAAGGTCACACTCAGGGCTGTGTCTGTGTGTGTGTGGGCGGGGGGTCGTCCCCCCCCCCCGCTACCAAGGACCAAATTCGGCCCTCGCTACATGACGGATTACACGCCTTGCATGTTTTCACAGCGGCCCCCCCCCCCCTCGCTACTGTGTGTGTGTGTGTGGGGGGGGAACCGTGAACGGACCGTGAATGCCCCCCCCCCGCTACAGAAGAGGGCCATCGCTACATGATGGAATAGACTCATATGCTTCCCCCCGCGGACCGGGGGGGCGTTCGGACCGTGGCCCCCCCCCGCTCCTCTTCTGCAGCGGGGGGGGGGGGGGGGCGTTCACGGTCCGAACACGGCAAATGAACCGTTTATCGCGGTGCACGCACTTCGTACTTCGTGCGCAGTACAGTTGTAATTTACCGATCGGTCAAAAGTCATTTTTGGATTACAGTTTTCAGGGATAAATAATAATTTAGCTTATAACACCTTACCTCTTCAAAGCAGCAGAGTCGCGGCAAACATCTCTTCCCCCATTGTCAAGACGAACACGACGCTGCTCCGCTCGTGGATCCCGATCAACATAATTCCATTATTGCCGTTTTGGCGAATGATTTACGACTTTTGTCGTCGGCCTCCATCTATTCTGCTGGAATGAGTGCAGGTCCCACTTGTGGGTGTTCTCCATGCTGCTGGGTGAGCCTGGGTCTGTAGTAGATTCGTCCAGCGTCCTTTGTTTTCATCTGTTGCAACAGTAAATCTCTCTTCACCCAGCCAGAATTTCTGTGCTTCAATTGGCTCCTGCGTTCACAGTAGGCGGGTCCTCCTTCCTAGATTTTCATTCATTGGTTCTTCAAGGTTTCAGAAACCCAATTCAAGGCTCTTATTAGTCGAATGAGAGGTCAGTCAGATGAACTAATCTGTTCGCGGCTGTCTCTGCAGTTTTTTTTTCAGTGGCGCTTGGACGCCACTACATCACCATCACCACCATCATGCGTCATGTGTCCAGGCGCGCACGAGGGCGCTCTCGTGCGCCCTCGTGCGTCATAGGACGCAGAGACTTGCCCGCCCGCGGAACAACGGAGTGCAAGTGGTTAACAAAAGAGAACTCTGAAATAGCTAGACAAGCCAGGACTCTCAGAAAACAGGGGAAAATACAAACGACATGGACAAAGAACTGTAAGGTGTGGATAAAACTGCTTGGCACTCCAGAAGAAGCTAAAGTAATAATGATTAGAGAAATTAGACAAATTTAAACCTTAGCCCTGATGTAAGAATAACAGTGCAGTAAGATTATGAGTGGAGAATTTTTGTGTTCTTTTTCCTTTTTTTCCTTTTGGTGTACATTGTTGACATAAGTTATGATTAGTACTTTAACCAATCATCCTTCCTCATTTAATAATGAAAGTGTATTAGGGCAAATTGAAGCTGAAACCTTTGTCTATACTGAACAGCAACCACAAGACATTTTAGGAGATATTGACCCAGACAATAATTATTTTAATCATATTAATAATAAGTGTGTTTATTATGATGAAAAACAATTAAATGGAAGTATGAATTCGGATCAGACATTGACAATAATACATATTAATAGTAGGAGTCTCTATGCAAACTTTGGAGTTATTAAGGAGTTTTTAAATCAATTTAACACACCATTTAGGATTATTGCAATAAGTGAAACATGGATTAATGAAGAAAAAGATGTAAATTTTGAACTATATGGATATGAGATGTACACACAAAATAGGAAATGTAAAAGTATGGTGGGGTAGCACTGTATGTTGACAGAAAACTAAAAAGTAAAAAATTGGACAGCATGACATCAACAGTGAATGAAAGTATGGAATGTTTAACAATTGAGATTACGATGGAAAATAGAAAAAACATAATAGTAAGCTGTATATATAGAGCACCGGGATCTGATATGGAAAAATTTAGAAATGGGATGGAAAAGATGTATACAAAAATAAAACAAAAAAAATCTTTATTTGTGGTGACATTAATATAGATTTAATGAAAACAAAACAAAATAAACCAACTGAAGATTTCTTAGATACAATGGATAGCGTAACCTTATTTCCAAAGATTACAAAACCTATGAGAATAATGACACACTGTGCTACCTTGATAGACAACATTTTTACCAATGTTATTGAACATAATATGGTGAGAGGTATACTAATAAATGACAGTAGTGACCACCTGCCTGTATTTGTTTCTTTAGATGTTAATTATGGGGTTAATGAGAGTAAGAATAATAAAACCATGTAAAAAGATTATCTATAAAAGAATACGAACAGAAAATAGAATCAATGCTTTAAAAGGAGACAATGTTACAGAATTGGGATGTTATCTATAGAGAGAAAAAAGTGGACTTGGCATATGATAAATTTACTGATATATTTAAATCATTATATGATTAAAAACTGTCCAATTAAAGAAATTAATAAAAAACATAAATACAAAAATTGCCCGTGGTTAACCAGGGGGCTACAAAATGCTTGTAAAAAGAAAAATTATCTCTATAAAAATTTCATTAAATTAAGAACCAAAGAATCTGAAAAAAAGATATAAAACATATAAAAATACAGTAAATTAACTGAAATAATACGAACTAGTAAAAAATTATACTACAGGAAAATGTTAAATGAAAATAAAAATAATATAAAATGAGTCTGGGATATATTAAATAAATTAAGGAAAAATGGAACTAAGAAAACGATATATCCAGAGTATTTTACTGATAATTGTGGTGATAATTATGATAAGAATATGGTAGTAAATAAAATGAATAAATTTTTAGTAAATGTTGGACCAGAGTTGGCAGCAAAAATTCCAAACCAAGGAAGAGACACTGTGAGTGAGACATTGATTGGAAATAACCCTCGGTCAATCTTTCTTACAGCGGTGGATGAACTAGAGGTAAAATCTGTTGTTGAAAAGTGTAAAAATAAATCATCTACTGATTGTGATGGTATTGATATGGCACTAGTAAAAAGAACTGTTGATGGCATATTAAAACCATTCACATACAGTGGGGCAAGAAAGTATTTAATCAGCCACCAATTGTGCAAGTTCTCCCACTTAAAAGATGAGAGAGGTCTCCAATTTTCATCATAGGTATACCTCAACTATGAGAGACAAAATGAGAAAAAAAATCCAGAAAATCACATCAAAGGATTTTTAATGAATTAATTGGTAAATTCCTCGGTAAAATAAGTATTTGGTCACCTACAAACAAGCAAGATTTCTGGCTCTCACAGACCTGTAACTTCTTCTTTAAGAGGCTCCTCTGTCCTCCCACTTGTTACCTGTATTAATGGCACCTGTTTGAACTCGTTATCAGTATAAAAGACACCTGTCCACAACCTCAAACAGTCACACTCCAAACTCCACTATGGCCAAGACCAAAGAGCTGTCAAAGGACACCAGAAACAAAATTGTAGACCTGCACCAGGCTGGGAAGACTGAATCTACAATAGGTAAGCAGCTTGGTGTGAAGAAATCAACTGTGGGAGCAATTATTAGAAAATGGAAGACATACAAGACCACTGATAATCTCCCTCGATCTGGGGCTCCACGCAAGATCTCACCCCGTGGGGTCAAAATTATCACGAGAACGATGAGCAAAAATCCCAGAACCACACGGGGGGACCTAGTGAATGACCTGCAGAGAGCTGGGACCAAAGTAACAAAGGCTACCATCAGGAACACACTACGCCGCCAGGGACTGAAATCCTGCAGTGCCAGACATGTCCCCCTGCTTAAGCCAGTACATGTCCAGGCCCGTCTGAAGTTTGCTAGAGAGCATTTGGATGATCCAGAAGAGGATTGGGAGAATGTCATATGGTCAGATGAAACCAAAATAGAACTTTTTGGTAAAAACTCAACTTGTCGTGTTTGGAAGAGAAAGAACACCATACCTACTGTGAAGCATGGGGGTGAAAACATCGTGCTTTGGGGCTGTTTTTCTGCAAAGGGACCAGGACAACTGATCCGTGTAAAGGAAAGAATGAATGGGGCCATGTATTGTGAGATTTTGAGTGAAAACCTCCTTCCATCAGCAAGGGCACTGAAGATGAAACGTGGCTGGGTCTTTCAGCATGACAATGATCCCAAACACACCGCCCGGGCAACGAAGGAGTGGCTTCATAAGAAGCATTTCAAGGTCCTGGAGTGGCCTAGCCAGTCTCCAGATCTCAACCCCATAGAAAATCTTTGGAGGGAGTTGAAAGTCCATGTTGCCCAGCGACAGCCCCAAAACATCACTGCTCTAGAGGAGACATGCATGGAGGAATGGGCCAAAATACCAGCAACAGTCTGTGAAGACTTACAGAAAACGTTTGACCTCTGTCATTGCCAACGAAGGGTACATAAAGTACTGAGATGAACTTTTGTTATTGACCAAATACTTATTTTACCGAGGAATTTACCAATTAATTCATTAAAAATCATTCAATCTGATTTTGTGGATTTTTTTTTTCCTCATTTTGTCTCTCATAGTTGAGGTATACCTATGATGAAAATTGGAGACCTCTCTCATCTTTTAAGTGGGAGAACTTGCACAATTGGTGGCTGACTAAATACTTTTTTACCCCACTGTATATTTGTAATCTATCATTTCAAACTGGTTCATTCCCGCAGAAAATGAAAATAGCAAAAGTAATACCACTATTCAAGCAAGGAAATAAACACCAATACACAAACTACAGACCAGTATCGCTTCTCCCACAATTTTCAAAGATTCTGGAAAAACTTTTCAACAACAGAGTAGAAAACTTAAGTAAACATGATGTGCTTAATCAGAACCAATACGGATTTAGAGCCAAGAGTACAACATCGCTGGCGATAATGGAAGCAGCAAAGGAAATAATAAATGCATTAGATCAAGGAAAATATGCAATTGGTCTATTTATAGATTTTAGAAAAGCATCTGATACAATAAATCATTCAATACTTCTTCTTTTTCCACAACATATTTTATTGAACTTTTTTTTTTTACAAACATGGCACAAACAAACACTAACACTAAAGTAATTTAAAAAAAAAAAAAAAAACATTAACTACAAAAAAAAATGTACTAAAAACACCAACAACCACTAACAAAGGCAAGTCATCAACAATGCTCCTCTGTTTAGTCTAGGTAATCTATTACATAAGTATACATATTATACATTCACTAATTTGGAATTTGCAAGGTCCACACACATCATTCACCTTCTTCTTCAGAAGTTATGTTTAATTTCTTTACATAATCAATGAAAGGTCTCCATATATTCTCAAACACAATTTCCTTTGATTTCAGTATGTATGTTATTCTTTCTGTGGAAGGTTTGTTAACATCTGTCTTAACCACTGAGTCACATCTGGTCTATGAATCTTTTTCCACAGTAGTGCAATACATTTTTTGGCATTAAGCAAACTGAGGTCTATGAATGCTCTTTCACTCTTATTAAAGTTATGTTTTTCTGGATACAGACCCAACAAAAACAGTTGAGGGTTCAATGTGAATTGTTTTGAAATTATTTTTTCAATTGTTACCCTCACCTCTTCCCAAAACATTCTGATTTTTTCTACATTCCCATAAACAATGAAATAGGGTTCCTTTACTTTCCATACATTTTGTGCATGTATCTGGTATGTTTTTGTTATATCTATTTAACTCCGCTGGTGTAACATACATCCGCATTAACCATTTAAAATGTATCAATTTAAGACGTACATTTATTGATTTGGTTTGAGCTTCTGTACAAGCCAATTCCCATTGTTCCTCTGAAATTTCAATTTGCAGGTCTTCTTTCCAATAATTCAGTCTTTTCTGTGAGTTTTCACTTGAGAATAGTGTCAATGAGTTATAAAACTCTGAAATAATACCCTTTCTCTTACTATCTTTCGTCAAAATTTTTTCCAAGGAAGACTAAGTAGGTCGGGTGAGAGCATTATTTTGATTTGATCGAATAAAATTCCGAAGCTAAAGATATTTAAAAAACTGTGTTATATTAAGATTGAATTTGATCATCAGTTCTTCAAAAGACATTATGTTATCTGAACGTGACAAATATAAGTCTTGAATCTTTTGAATCCCTTTTAAATTCCATACTTTAAATACAGCATCCGCTCTCCCTGGTGTAAAATATTGATTACCCCATATTGGGCTAAATTGTGACAATAAGTGTGGTTCTTTTAAATATTTTTTGGTTTCACACAATATTTTGATCATATGCTTTACAATTGGATTTTTAACTTGTTTCTGTCATTTTTTAGCCGAGTCTGAGTATATGAATAAGGGAAGAGGTAAAGGTAAATTGTATGATTCCATTTCAGTCCAGTGAGGGAGATCATTTGATGAAAAATAATATGGCATAGACCTCAGTTGTGCTGACCAGTAATACAACATAAAGTTTGGACATTTCAGACCTCCACGATCAAATGGTAAATATAGTAAGGACAGACGTAATCTAGCCTTCCTATTGTTCCATATAAATTCCACTAACTTTTTTTTTAATTCTTGAGAATAGATCTGAAGGTGGTGGTAAAGGAATGTATTGAAATAAATAAAGTATTTTTGGTAAGATATTACTTTTAAGTATATTAATTCTCCTGAACATCGACAGGCAAAATTTGAATTCCTAAATATTTAAACTGATTTACAACACTGAATTGATTTACCTCAGGAGCTGGGTGATTTCTCTGGGTCTCATTGAGCATTAATATTGAAGATTTAGTTTTGTTTATTTTATATCCTGATATTTCCCCAAAGTTCTTTATTAAATTTAACAAGGTCGGAATTGATTTTTTAAAATTCGACATAAACAAAATTATGTCATCGGCATACAGGGAGATTTTATGTTCTGTTGGTCCTACTTTAATTCCATATATTTGTGGATGTAAACGTACTGCCATCGCTAAAGGTTCAATTGCCATAGTAAACAATAAGGGTGAAAGTGGACAGCCTTGTCGACATCCTCTATTGATTTTTATTGATTTTGAGATATTGCTGTTTGTTAGGATTTCTGCTGTAGCATTATTGTATATTATCCGAACCCATTTTATGAAATTATTTCCAAGTCCAAACCTTTGTAGGACTTCAAAAAGATAGGGCCATTCGACCCTATCAAAGGCCTTTTCGGCGTCCAATGATAGGAGAGCTGTATCCGGAGCTTCTTTGTTGGAATAAATAATATTAAATAGTCTTCTTACATTATGGAAGCCTTGTCTTCCAATTATAAAGCCATTCTGATCTCAGTTAATAATATTTGGTAATATTTCTTGTAGTCGTCTTGCTAAAATTTTACAGATTATCTTAAGGTCAGCATTTAATAGGCTTATTGGTCTCATGTTTTCACATTTATTAGGGGGTTTACCTGGTTTTGACAACAGTATAATTAAGGCATTATTCATGTATGGTGGTAAATTACTATTTTGAAATGCTTCTAAAACCATTTCCAAAAGTGGTTTTATTAATTTATTCTTAAATTTTTTTTATAGAGGTCAACTGGAAGACCATCTGGTCCTGCTCTTTTTCCTGATTTCATATTATCAATGGCTAGCCCAACTTCTTCTTGACTAATTTTAGACTCCAGTATCTCCCTGTTTTCATTTGGAATACACGGTATAGATAATCCACCCAAAAACCCATTTAGTTTTGTTAAGTCTGTTTCATTTTTTGTATCATATAGTTTTTCATAATAATCTCTAAAGGCACTATTAATTTCTAAAGGATCTATAACTGCCTGTCCATTACTTATAATACTGGTAATTGGTATTTTAAATTCTAATTGTTTAATCTGCCATGCCAATAATTTTCCTGATTTTTCACCTTGTTCATAAAAAGATTGCTTCAATCTTAGAAGACTCGAGGCAGCTCTATTCGCTGATTTTTTGTCATATTCAGCTCTCAGAATCAGTAATTCGTTCTCTAACTGTGGGTTACTTCCTGCATACACTTTTTCTTGAAGAATTTTTATTTTACGTTCCAATTGGACTCTCTCCTCTCGAGTCTTCTTAGATTTTGAACCTGTATAACTAATAATATGCCCCCTAATAAAAGCTTTGGAAGCCTCCCACTTTATACATGCTGATGTTTGTGTAGTATTAATATCAAAGAACTCATCTGTTTTTCTATGTACTTAACAAATTCCTCATCCTGAAGCCATTTATGCTGAAAATGCCACCTAACTGGGTCCTTTGTCAATTTCTTATCTACATATATTAGACAGCAGGGTGCATGATCAGAGATCACGATGTTATCATAGAAACAGTTTTGAATCTTGGACCTTAATTCTGTGGAGATCAAAAAGTAGTCAATACGTAAGAATGTCTTATAGGTATTAGAATAACAAGAATAGGCTTTGACTTGTGGTTTCATTTCTCTCCATATATCTAGCAATCTCAATTCTTTCATAAAATGATTAATGGTCATCCTGCATCCATTGTGCGTACAGTCCAGTCCTGTTGATCTATCTATACTGGGATTCAATGTACAATTAAAATCCCCTGCTATTATATGTTGCCCTGTAAGTGATGATAAAGTAAGAAATAAATTAATGAAGTTTTGATCATCAGTACTGGGACCGTATAAGTTCACCAGATTTATATTTTCTAATAGCAAAGATCCTTGGATGATTAGATATCTTCCAAATTTGTCTCCAATTACATTTTTCACTTGAAATGGGACTGTTTTATGTATGAGAGTCATAACTCCCCTAGCTCGGGATGAAAATGATGAGGTGAACACATTTCCTTGCCGTCTTCTCCTAATTCTTTTTACATCCTCCTCTATAAAGCGCTATATAAGTGCAGGTTAGTTAGTTAGTTAGATGAGTTTTTTGTAAAAATACAATTTTTGAATCTATGTATTTTATTCTATTCATAACTTGTTTAAGTTTTTTTTAGATTTTGTAGACCTCTGCAATTCCATGAGGTTAAATTAAGATTAACGCTTTGATCTACAATCAATAAGGAGTTTAAGATTACCTTGCAATATGAACATGCTCATACAGAGAAGCAAAAACATGGATGGTTGAACATTCATCCTACAAACTACACAAAAACAAATTCCCCTTCCCCACATTCGTGGTTATCCCCCAAAATCAAAATTTTTTTTATAATACAATCTGTATTTTGTAGACGTTATATGTTTCAGATCAATCAGATGCCTGTACAAATGCTTAAATGTTCTACCTTTATCATGTTCATGCTTAGCTCCCACCAGTTTCCTTTTGGATCTGCTTAATGAGCTCCTGCGCCTCTTGAGGGGTCTTGAAGGTGTGGGTTCTCCCTTTATATGTGACCAGCAGTCTTGCTGGATGAATCACGCCATGACGAATCCCGAGGTTGCGCAGCTCTTTACGGGCGGGGTCGAACTGCCTCCTTAATTGTTGAATTCCTGTGGCCAAATCTGGGTAGAACCGCACCTGTTGATCCTGGTATTTAATTTCCCCTTTAGCTCGCGCCGCGTTGGTGACCGTCATCTTGTCTCTGTAGCTGAGGAACTTCATAATCAGCGTCCTCGGTGGTGTCTTATTATCTCTCGGTGGGCCGATTTGGTGAGCGCTCTCTAAGACAACCGATGACTGCAGGTCCGCGTTGTTCAGCGCTTCTGGAATCCACTTTTCCAAAAAGGAACATGGGTCTCGTCCCTCCGCTCCCTCCGGGAGGCCCACCAGCCTCAAATTATTCCGTTGCGAGCGGGATTCTAAGTCCAGGACGTTATCTTCCAGACGTTTCCATTTTAATTCCAGTGTTTGCAACTTTGATTGTAGGCTGGTGACGTCATCTTCAGCGCTTGAAATTCAGAGCTCTGCCTGTGATACTCGTTCCATACAGTCGCTTATTTCCTTTCTCATTCCTTCTACCGCTGCTATAATTCCATCAAATTTAGACGAAAAGTCTGCTCTCATGGAGCTGATGGCAGCAAGCACCGCATTTGTTCCCTCCTCAGCAGTTACCGCTCCGCTGCTGGCTCCCTCCTCCGCCATAGTCTCTGGAGATTTTTCTGCTTCGTCACGAGCGTGGAAGTCTGTTAGCTTGGACTGTTTTGTCAAATTACTTTTTCCTCCGCCTAATTTCCCAGCTTTAGTCTTTACCATATCTGCGCCTAAACGCTGGGATAGGTTTTTGTTCCAATTAAGAGAGTTTTAGCCTACTTTTTATTTTTAGGAGCAGAGCAGTGTGAAACACGTCTTCCTGCGTGGCCGCCATAACTGGAAGTCCATTCAATACTTCTTAATAAACTGCAAATGTATGGTATTAGGGGAATGGCTCTGAATTGGGTTACAAGTTATCTATCTGAGAGACAACAGTTTGTGAAGATGGGAGAATATCTGTCGGTGTATGGGAATTGCCTGTGGGGTCCCCCAGGGGTCAGTATTGGGCCCCAAATTATTTAACATATACAGTATATAAATGATATATTCATTCCATCCATCCATCTTCTTCCGCTTAATCCTGTATAGGGTCGCGGGGGGACTGGAACCTACCCCAGCATCTTTGGGTGAGAGGCAGGGTACACCCTGGACAGATCGCCAGTCCATCGCAGGGCCAACACAGAGAGACAGACAACCATTCACTTTCACAGTCACACCTAAGGACAATTTAGAATCCCCAGTTTGATGTCAATTAATCTAAGTTTCTACATTATTAAAAATAATATTATTTGCTGATGATACTAATATATTTTATTCTGGAAATAATTATAATCAACTAATCCATACTCTAAATCAGGGGTGTCAAACTCATTCCATGGAGGGCCAAGACCCTGCAGGTTTTACTTCCACCCAGTCTCTTCAGCAGGTGTTTTCACTGATCAGCAATCAGTAGGAAGAAATTCAGAGAAATCACCTGTTGAAGACACTGGGTGGAGGTAAAACCTGCAGGGTCTTGGCCCTCCATGGAATGAGTTTGACACCTGTGCTCTAAATAATAAATGAGGCAAATCAAACTTCTTGAGCTGACGCAGAAAAAACAACCTCTGCTGGGCCTTTTTCCAGACAGTGTCTTCCTCCCATATAGACACTGTCCGGAAAAAGGCCCAGCAAAGGTTGTTTTTTCTGAGTCAGCTCAAGAAGTTTGATTTGCCTCAGGAGCTGCTGGTTGTCTTCTACACCGCCATCATCCAATCTGTCCTCTGCTTTTCCATCACTGTCTGGTTTGGATCTGCCACTAAACAGGACAAGACCAGACTGCAGCGGATCATTAAGTCTGCGGAGAGGATCATTGGTACCGACCTACCCTCCATTGAGAACTTATATCGGTCCATAACCAGGAAACGGGCGGGAAACATCTGTGCTGACCCATCACACCCCGGCCACAAACTGTTTGAACTTCTATCTTCTGGTCGTCGTTACAGATCACTGAAGGTCAAAACCACCCGTCACAGGAACAGTTTCTTTCCTCAAGCCATCACTCTGATGAACTCCTAACATTCACCTAGTCCTACCTGTTGCTGTACTCATGACTTTTCATCCATTATTACATTGCACATAACTCTCACACTGCTTTTTACTTCATTCACATTATATCACTGAATCTGAGTCCACATTGAAATACTGTGTGATTGTATATTTTTTCATATATTTCTGCAAAGTGTGGTTAGTCTGAGTAAATAACTGCATATATTCCTGTATATATTTGCATCCTTTTATAGAAACGTGGACAGACTGTAATTTACTGTACATACTCTGTTGTCATTGAATCCTTATTTAAATCCTCCACCTGAACAACGAGAGCAAGTTTTTAGCCAAAGTCAAATTCCTTGTATGTGTTGTGCATACTTGGCCAATAAAGCTGATTCTGATTCTGATTCTGATTAAATAAGCTTAAAAAATGGATGGATTGTAATCAATTATCACTAAATATAGATAAAACTAAGGTAATGATATTTGGTAATTGTAAAAATAAAGAAGATGTACATATTCATATAGATAATCTGATTATTGAAAAAGTTAAGAAGATCAAGTTTTTGGGTTTAATACTAGATGATAAAATTAGTTGGAAACCACACGTCAGACACATACAAAACAAATTTGCAAAAAACATTGCAATTATAAATAAAATTAAGCAGGTCCTAGATTACACATCACTTCATATCTTGTATTGCTCATGAGTACTTCCATACTTGACCTATTGTATAGAGGTCTGGGGTAACAATTATAAAAGTACACTTAATTCATTGCTAATATTACAAAAAAGGACAGTCCGTGTTATACACAAAGTCGGGTATCTTGAACATACTAATTTATTGTTTTTACATTCAAAGTTATTGAAATTACAGGATCTGGTTCATTATTATACAGCACAATTAATGTTTAAAGTCTGTAAAAACCTTTTGCCACACAATATACAAAATCTTTTCAGTGAGAGAGAAGGGAAATATAATTTACGGGGGAACAAAAAATTTAAAATACACTTAGTAAGATCTACTAGGAAGGGTTTTTGTGTGTCTGTGTGTGGGGTAAAATTGTGGAATGGGTTGAGGGAGAAACACAGGCAGTGTCCAAACATCCATATATTTAAATCAACATATAAAGAAATGATTTTTGAGCAATATAAAAATAAAGGGCAGTAATATTACAATGTGTCTTCAATGACGAAAGGTTGTTATTGTGTGTGTTATTGTGTTATGGTGATTGTGATGGTGATGTCTGTGTTTGTGTTGAACATACCAGAAGTATTTATTTATTATTGTTACAATTATTGTTGGATGTTGGTATTGTTGTCAATATGGACTGTCGTTGTTGTGTCATTTCTGTTGCATAATTTGACTATGGGGTGTATTATGGTGAATGTGGTTGTGGGATGAATGATGACCAAGAGTGATGTTGTATTTTGTTAGGTATGGAAAAGGGGTGGGACTATATAAGCGTTGGCTTCTTCCCACTCCTTTTGAACATTTTATTTTTGGCTTGATTTTTGTTTTAAATTCTTTTTTTCTTTTGTCGGAATGTTCAAATAAATAAAATCAATCAATCAATCAATTTTGTGGGGTCATTCATAGTTCCTCCAAAATATAAAATTTTTTGCCAGTCTTGAGGTCCCCGCAAAAAATGGTGAGTTTTCGTGCATGATGACTACCCCAAAAATGAGATCTTAGATGGAGAAGAGGAAGAAAAAAAAATCAAAGCTGCAAGCAGCTGTAAGTGGGAGATCGCCCCCTGCGCAACTGCGGACCCCATGCACCCGTCGTACCTAGCTGGCTCAGAAAACTTCCCGTAATCACGGGAAGCACTACATGAATAATAAAGTAAACCGTTTGAGGCAGTACTTCCTGTGAGCAGTAGGTGGTGCAATACCTTTTGTCTATCATTTTTTTTGTACAGTAGGAGCGTGTGGGGAAGGACTAATATCCATCGTAGAAAATTTGGTGAAAATCAGACAAAGTTTGACCAAGTTACAACTTTCCGATGTTCCATGGCGAGCAGTCAACCTTCGCCATGTTGGCATGGCAACACTTTCCTGTCAGTTATGTGTTGCCCACCCATATAGGACTACATATGACAATCACCTCAACCTATGTTCCAGATTTCATGACTCCAGGTCGTTCCCAACCATCCCAACAAGATCGTGAATTGAATGGCGAGGAGGGCGTGTTCATGGTAAAAGCAGCGACGCCATGCTAAAGCTGATGTGCAGTTATGATCAACCAGGTGGTCTGATAAACCTCAGAAAATTGCACATCATTCTGGCAAGCGGCGCGTGAGTATGGCATGCGAGTTATGGCAACTTCCTGTCCATTGGCGGTAGGGGGCGCTGTCGCTATGTGTCATTCTTTATTATAGAGATTATCAGTACTGGCTACCTATTCACCACATAAAATTTGATTAAAATCAGTCAATGTGTGCCAGATTAAAAGCCATTGGAAGGGTGATGGTGATACTGCAAACTTGACCATGCCCCTTCCGCCAAACCGTAGGGCATTTGGAAAAGTTTTCAACAGCTTTTGATGGCACATGGGTATAGATGATTGTCACCATAAATGGTACCAATCAGACTATTTATTTCAGAGATATTGAAGAAAACCTTTGGTGTAACCTTCATGTCTCCAAGAGAGGGTGCTATTGCTACTCATGAATATTCATAGCTGTAATTGTTCTGAGGCATACCCATATACAGCATATCTATCTTGGTGCCAATCCAACATTCCATTCCCGAGTTATTAAAAAAACAACATGATGCAAACTTTCTGATGCAAAACTTTCTCCCTCCTATAGGTGGTGTTGTAGATCTCTATAAATATTGTTCCATAGAACTGTTTGGAATTGGACTGATATCTATAATACTGAATTTGGTTGAACGTCGACAATGCATACCAGAGTTATTGCCGTCAGAATGGTCATAGAATGATCATGGCGAGGCATCAAACTTTGCCACGCCCCTAAGGCCAAACCGTCAGGCTTTTGGAAAAGTTTTCAATAACTTTTAGTGGCACATGGGTATAGATGATTGTCACCACAAATGAGCTCAATCGGACAAAAACACTAGGACGAGTTCGATCAAATGCGCGAGGTGGAAATTTGGTCACTGCCACTTTCTGCTTAAATAGTCGACTTCCTGTTGGGTGTAGACCATCACTTCTATGGAGTTTTGTGCATGTCTTGACATGATAACTATCTCACCCGATTTTCATCTTTCTACACGAAAGTAAGCGTGTGCCACTCCCCACTGACTTCACATTAGGGGGCGCTGTAGAGCCATTTTTGTGGGGTCATTCATATTTCCTCCAAAATATTAAATTTTTTGCCAGTCTTGAGGTCCCTGCAAAACCATGGTACCAAGTTTCAAAACAACTGGACCAAAACTGTAGGAGGATTTGATTTCACGAGACAGTTACTGCCTATGAAGTGAGGTTAAATAGGAGGTCATAGGTCAGGGGCTACAATTCCTGCAAAAAATCATCCGATCAGAACTAAATTGCAATATGCACATCCTCAGTATATATCAAACCATGGTCCCAAGTTTCAAAATAATTGGATCAAAACTGTAGGAGGAGTTGGTTTCACAAAAGTGGGACAGACGGACGGACGAACAGACAGACTGACCTATAACATAATCCCCCTTCAGTCTTCACCCAAAGGGCTCTTCAACCCCTTTGGGCTTCGACCGGCAGGGGATAAAAAAAGGGTGTCGGTGCCGTCTTTTTTATTTTAAGCATTCCTACAGACATGAAATACAGATTAGCGGGATGAGAAAGGGTTCCCAAATTAATATGCCCTTTAACCAAATGCGCCACAAAAATGACATTATTAACTGACTGTGCCAAAAATGGGAGGCAGAAACAAGCGACCAGCTGATCTTTTAAAGCTCATTTATTTGATCTGGATTTTCAGTTAGAAAAGATGATCATTGTGTGGGGGGAAAAAAAAATCCCAAAGAAGACATTTTCTGAGTCTTGCCTCATCAGTGACTTTAAGCCAGAGCCATAAATAAGACCCTGATACTGATCCTGCACACAGGGCTTTGGCCTATAATTACAGAAGCATTCACTAAAAAGAGAACCATAAAAGCCAATTTTGTCAGCTCAGTTAATTAGACCGTAGATCTTATAAGGAGGATCTGATCTGTTGGTGGTTGTAATTTCAGAGGTTGGATGCAACCCCATTTGGAGCCGTCAGGGGGACAATCCCATGAAGATGGAAGGGGGCAACCCTGAGGGAGAGATTTATAGTACACTCACAAAGGTTACTTGATATTATTGTCCCTCCTCTGTTTCCCCCTCCTCACCCTCTTATCTTGTTCTGTCCAGACATGACACAGCCAGTACTAAAGTTAGTGGAGTAGAGGAGGAAGTGATGGGAGGATGAAAGCATGAGGAGGATGTCGATTTCTGATTGCTAATCTGAGTAAAGATGAAGCTTATGGAAAAAGAAAAAACACAATCCAGAATGTATTCCAACACTACAGAGATGCTTGTGGCTTTATGATGCTGTATTCATGCAACCCAGAACTTTGAAGTCGGTGCTCAAACATCAGGATTTTCTAAATGATTCTTTAAGTGCCAAGGTTTAGCATATAATGTATTTGTTATGATCACCATCTCACTGTGCAGATTTACAGTAATGTTTGCTCCATCCATCTATCCATCCATCCATCCATCCATCCATCCAGGGTCCAAGTCACTGAGGCTGTATTCTAAGCAGAGAACCCCTGACTTCCCCAGCCACTTCCTCCATCTCTTCAGGGGGACATGCCCAAAAAACCTCAGATGGGAGATGTTCAGGAAGCATCCTGATCAGATGCCCAGAACCTGAAAACACCTCAACTGGCTCCTTTCAATATGGAGTAGCAATGGATAACTGAACTTCTCACCCTATCTCTTAACAGTGAGTCAAGCCACCCTACAGAAAACGCTCATTTCAGCCACTTGTATCTGTGATCTCAACCAAAGTTTGTGACCATAGGTGAGGGTAGGAACGTAGATTGACCAGTAAACTGACAGCTTTACTTTGGAGCTCAGCTCCCTCTTCACCACGACAGACCAGTAGATCATCTGCATCACTGCAGATGCTGCTCCAATACATCAGTCAATGTCCTGCTGCATTCTCCCCTCACACATGAATAAGACCTCAACCTGGAGAGAACAGTGCAACCTTTTCTGGCTGAGGACCATGGACTGGGATGTGCTGATTCTCATCTCGGCTGCTTCACACTCAGCAGCAAATTGCCCCAGTAAGACCTGTAGGTCATTGTTCGATGAAGCTAACAGGATCACATCATCTGCAAACAGCAGAGACAAGATGCAGTGACCACCAAAAATGGCACCCTCCTTCCCTTGGCTGTGCCTAAAAATCCTGTCCACATATAATTATGAATAGCACCAGTGACACAGGGCAGCCCTGACTGAGTTCAACTCTCACTGGGAATGAGTTTGACTAAATGTTGGCAAAACAAACCACAATGTTGTATAGATCAGTACATAGTCAAGACAGCTTGGGGAAACAAGCCCGACACTCCAATACTCCCAAAGCACTACCCACAAGAACCCATGAGGGACATGTTCAAATGCTTTCTCCAAGTCCACAAAACACATGTAGACTGGTTGGGCAAACTCCCATGACTTGTCGAGGATCCCTGAGAGGGTAAAGGGTTGGAGTAATGTTTGTTAATTAGCACAAAAAATACAGTTTGGATTGATGTAAACTGTTGCACAAGTTTAATCATAAAACCTGACAGTTACTGATAGAATCACCCATTCCAGTGTAAAGAACACCCCAAGCTTACCAAGATCCTTTACTTCTCCCTTTACACACACAGAGAGGGCTAGGGCATACATGTCAAACTCAAGGCCCCTGACACTATTATACCTGGCCTGTGCAATAATGGGCCCTATTGAGACGATCACCCGTGGAGTTTTCTGCCAGACTTTCCGCTGTACACCAGTGTTTTTGTTAGTTTCTGTCAACGCATTGTCTGTTTTTACATGTTGTGTCATGCCATCAAATTACCAGCAGACTGCACGCCCACTATGCGCTGGGAGGAGGCGACTCATTTCAAAGAGGTGTGGCAGTGTACAATCTAATGCGCATTACTATTATAGTGCATTCCATGAGAATCCACTTTTGATCAAGAAAAAGGAGGTCTATCATCAGAAGCGCATTGTTTAATGATATTTCAGTGGCGTGTTTTGAAATTGCGCAGCTCTGGAGCTCATGAGGAAACAGCATCTGCTGGGTTTTTCTTGCTATTTTAATGGAGAGAGTTGTAATAGTCATCATATAATCGCTCATCATTTTAATTATATGATGATCACACACTGGTTCCAAGGTTGTCATAGCCAGGAGCGGCACTGGGGTTAAGCTCCCAGTGCTTATAAAATGCTTCTTATGGTGTGCGTCTTGAAAAGCCTCTGACAACTAAGTCCAACTCCTAGCCTGCCCATGTGGTTTAGTCTCTAAGCCCGGCGGAACTGCTTTTACTAATAGGAGAAGGGGCGAGGGCAGATCTCTGGTGCCTTAAAACCAGATGCTTCGGGTAGATGGTGGCTCGTCAAACTGGGAAGGTAGCCCATCTAGGGGAAGGTAAACCCTGATTTCAAACCTCCGGTGCCTTGCGGCACACCCGGTCACGGGAAAGGCTTCGGGAGTCAACCCTGAGGAAAAATCCGGAGTCGGAGTCCCTAAGGCAGTTCTCTGTTGTGCTCATCATCGTTCTGGCAGCTCCTGCGATGGCGCTGGTGCCAAACTGTAGCAGCCCTGCTGTTCCTTTGGATTCATCAGTGACGTGGAGAGGGGGGACATGCTGCATGGGCAACATCTTGTCCTCCATATCTTCCTGCCCAGGCTTGAATCCTACCAACGCCCAACGCTGGAAGGTAGAACACCGGATCACTGGAGAGGACACTTCAGCTTCGCCTTTGGCGTAGACAAAACACAGGGAATGACAGTTACCGGTTATAAGCCACCGCTCAATTGGCATAGAGCGCGGCACCAGGGGTTGTTCCCGACAGTGGAAGGGATCATCGGATCTCACTGGACAGCTACCGCCCGCCTCAAGCTGGGCAGCCCCCAGCCAATAAGGTGTTGTCCCACCACAGCCTGCTTTCCTCATTGGGTGCATGGGGATGAGGAGAAGTCCGAACGGCAGGCTGAGAACCTTTGCACCAGGCAAGACAAAAAAACAAAAGAGACCAACTCTAAAACTGGGAACTTGGAACGTCTGCACTATGATGACAGGACTCGCTGCCAACCTCAAGGACATCAGCGACACCAGGAAGACTGCCATCATCAATAATGAGCTGAAGAGACTGGAAGTGGATATCGCCACTGTCCAGGAAACACAGTTGGCTGACGCAGGCACACTGAGAGAGAAGGACTACACGTTCTACTGGCAGGGAAAGGGCAGTGACGAACACAGGGAACACGGAGTGGGCTTCGCAGTGAAGAACACCTTGCTGAAGATGGTAGAACCGGGCAGCAATGGCTCTGCACGACTCCTCACCCTCCGCCTCAACACCACTCAAGGCCCAGTCACCCTCATCAGTGTGTATGCCCCAACACTGACAGCCACACCAGAGGCAAAAGACGAGTTCTACGAGAATCTCGCAACAACTGTCAGGATCATCCCCAACTCTGAACAACTCATTCTCCTTGGAGACTTCAATGCCAGAGTGGGTGCTGACCACAACTCCTGGCCCACCTGTCTTGGACCATTTGGTGTGGGCAGAATGAACGACAACGGACAGCGGCTGCTCGAGTTCTGCACATATCACGATCTGTGCATCACAAACTCGTTCTTCAAGACCAAGCCCCAACACAAGGTTTCCTGGCGACATCCGCGCTCAAAGCACTGGCACCAGCTGGACTTGATCCTGACCAGGCGCACCTCACTGAAGAACGTGCTAATCACCCATTCGTTCCAGAGTGCAGATTGCGACACAGACCATTCAATGGTGTGTTGCAAGGTCAAGCTGCAGCTGAAGAAATTCCATCGTGCTAGACAGCCTGGAAAGGCACGGATTGACACCAGCAAGACGGCCCAACCAGAACTTGTTGAGCAGTTTGCCTCCACCTTTGAGAAGGAACTTTGTGTACCACAAGAAGGAGAATCTGCAAAGCAGAAGTGGGAAGAACGTGTCTACCCCAAGTCTCAGTGTGGCTTCCGCGCTGAGTGATCGACGGTAGACATGATATTCTCCATCCGCCAACTCCAGGAGAAATGCAGAGAACAGAACATGCCCCTGTACGTCGCCTTCATCGACCTCACCAAAGTGTTCGATCTGGTCAGCAGAGAGGGCCTTTTCAAGATCCTGCCAAAGATAGGATGCCCACCAAAGTTGCAAAGCCTCATCGAATCGTTTCACGCCAACATGCAGGGGACAGTGCAGCACGATGGCAACGTCTCATAGCCATTCAACATACGCAGCGGAGTGAAACGGGGCTGTGTACTTGCGCCAACCCTCTTTGGGATTTTCTTTGCTATGCTCCTGAGGCATGCCTTCAGCACAGCAACAGAGGGAATCTACCTGCACACAAGATCTGACAGCAGGCTTTTCAACCTCGCCCGCCTGAAAGCCAGAACCAAAGTACGCAAGACTCTAATCAGAGACATGCTGTTCGCAGACGACGCTGCAGTCGCGACCCACACACAGCAGGAGCTTCAGACCCTGATGGACCGCTTCTCCCAGGCATGCAAGGACTTCGGGCTTACCATCAGCCTGAAGAAGACCAACGTCTTGGCGCAAGGCACGGAAGCACCACCAACCATCACCATCGACGACTATGAGCTGGAGGTCGTGAATCAGTTCACGTACCTGGGGTCCACGATCAGCAGCAACCTCTCCCTTGATACAGAGATCGACAAGAGGATTGGAAAATCAGCCTCCACACTCGCTCGCCTCACCACACGAGTGTGGGAGAATCCCAAACTCTCTGACGAAGATGGCAGTGTACAACGCCTGCGTCATCAGTACACTGCTCTATGGGAGTGAGACGTGGACAACATACGCCCGGCAGGAAAAGAGACTGAACTCCTTCCACTTGTGCTGCATTCGCCGCATCCTGGACATATCCTGGCAGGACAAAGTGCCCAACACAGAAGTTCTGTCCCGCGCCGGCCTTCCCTCCATGTTCACTCTACTCAGGCAGCGCAGGCTCCGCTGGCTAGGCCACGTTCACCGTATGGAGGATGGCAGAATCCCCAAAGACGTCCTCTACGGAGAACTGGCGACTGGCAGGAGAGTCGTTGGCCGCCCACAGCTGCGCTTTAGAGACGTCTGCAAGAGAGACATGAAGGCCCTGGAGATCAACACAGAGCGCTGGGAGGACCTTGCAACGGACCGCTCCAAATGGAGAGGCACCCTGACCAGACAGCTCAAGGCGGGTGAAGAGAGACTGACTGCTGCAGCAGATGAAAAAAGGACCCGCAGGAAGAACCACCACAGCTCCAGCAGCACGGAGACCACCCACAAGTGTGACCTGTGTGACAGGGTCTGCCATTCGTGCATCAGCCTGTTCAGCCACAGGCGGTGCTGTTCCAGCAGAGTAGACGTTTAGGATTCTCTTCCATGGTCATCATAGACCGACGGAGGCGGAGGCCGACGATCACACACTAGTTTTTTTTAGTCTATCCACACTCTCATTTTAATTGAGGACTTACCATTGGAGTCTACAGATTAGGCATAAATGTAGGACTTTTTTAAGGGGAATAAATAAATGAACAAGGAATGTGCAGTGTTTTACTTTTCACTATAACTCTCCACAGAGACAAGAGATTTGTTCACACATCTGCCTTGGCTGCTCGCCCCAGGTTTCCAGCTGGGTACCCACACCATGCCTAGGGTTGCGGTTCTCCACCAGCAAGCTCCCTGACTGTCACCTGTCAGAAGCTGCTGAAAGCGGGCTTGCTTAGTGGCCAGGGTCGCCGCGGACGGGAAACCGCACCAGATCTCCTCCTTTCCTACATTTCCCCACAGGAAATGAAATGAAAGTTTATAAAAGTTTGCACAGGCATCATCGTCTTTTCCTGAAGTTTCAAACCCATTCATGTCTATGTGTTGCATCCGTGCACACTACATTAAACCATTCAGCTGATTTTTCAGCCCATTCTTCACCATTTGTTCTTTCTAACATAACTAACTGGGCATCAACTGTGATTGATGTCTTCCTTATTACCAAGCAGCATTACTATCGCATGCATTTTGCCTCACACGCATGGGCTTTGGTCAGCACAAAAACAGTCATGATCAGAATTCCATCCATCCATCCACCTTCTTCCGCTTAATCCTTTTCGGGTTGGGGGGGGGGGGGCTGAAGCCTATCCCAGCATCTTTGGACGAGAGCGCTTTGGATTGGAATATCCACAACACACCTCTGAATGATTAGACCGGCCTCTCTGCATCATGCACTGGCGGAAAGTTCATTTTTACACCATTGTGATAAGGAAATGAACTTGGAAATGCCAATAAACGCGTTCTGTGTCACTGACAACTGACTAACCAACCCCATTATTGTAATAGATATAGATAGATGTACTTTGTTGATCCCAAACTGGGAAATTACAGTTAGACAACCAAACAACAGAAACACATGCATAACAGACAAAGGGATTACCTATGGAAAGTAAAACTAACACGACTATAAAACCTATATACATCATAGCTTAAAGGTGCTCAGAGCATGTGCAGATCAGCTATGCTCTGTTTTGACTGACATTTTTAACTTGTCTCTCAAGGCAGCCGTTGTTCCACAGTGTTTAAAATCTGCAGTCATTATTCCTGTACCTAAAAAACATACTATTAGCAGTCTGAATGACTATCGACCAGTAGCATTAACACCCATTGTTATGAAGTGCTTTGAGAAAATGGTATTGAAACATCTTTTGCCTAGTCTCCCCCCAGACTTTGATCAGTACCAGTTTGCCTACAGGCGGAGCAGATCCACTGAAGATGCTATTGCTATAGCTCTCCACTTGGCATTCAGCCATTTAGAAGACAAGGGGAGCTATGTAAGAATGTTGTTTGTTGACTATAGCTCGGCATTTAATAAGATAAGATAAGATAAGCCTTTATTAGTCCCACAACGGGGAAATTCCAGGATTGCAACAGCACAGGGATAGCAACACTCAGAGCAACAATCAGAAGGCAAGAAAAAAAACAAGCAAGCAAGAGCAGCTAATATACATATGTACATATTACTATAAAATATATATATACACACACACACACACACACAGTGCAGAGCATTGTAGCTGGATGGAATAAATATATGAATATATGAACACACAGTGCAGAGCATTGTAGCTAGATGGAATAAATATGTAAATATATAAACACCCACAGTACGGAGCATTGCAGCTAGGTGGAATAAATATGCAAGTATATAAACACACACAGTGCGAAGCAATGTAGCTAGATGGAATAATATGTAGATATATAAAAACACAGTGCGGAGCATTGTAGCTAGATGGAATAAATATATAGATATATAAATATAAACACACCCAGTGCTGAGCATTGTAGCTAGATGGAATAAATATATAGATATATAAATATAAACACACCCAGTGCAGAGCATTGTAGCTAGATGGAATAAATATGTAAATATATAAACACACACAGTGCAGAGCATTGTTGCTAGGTGGGATGAAACAGCATAACCGTCTATTTAGTTATCCTACATGATATGATTATGTGCCCATACATATTCTCACCCTCCATAGCGACCGGTATGTTCCTAGTTGTATGCTGGAGAGGACCATTGTGTAAGTCTATTGCATCTTTTGCATTCAAAAAAAACTATTAGTTTGTTACGTCTTTTTGCTATCTCTGCGAGCAGCCCTGCTTAGGTTGTACAGTCTGACAGCCGTTGGTAGGAAGGACCTACGAAACCTCTCAGTTGTGCACCTGGGATGATGTAGTCTGCTGCTAAATGAGCTCCTCAGTGCATCCAGTATGTCCTGCATAGGGTGGAACTCGGACTCCAGCAGAGATGACAGTTTAGCCACCGTCCTTCTCTCTCCTATCTCCTCCATCGGATCAAGGCGTTGCCCCAGGACAGAGCTAGCTTTCTTAATCAGTTTGTTCAGTCTCTTCCTATCGGCTGCAGTAATGCCACTGCCCCAGCAGACCACTCCAAAAGTGATGGCTGATGCCACCACCGTGTCATAGAATGACTTCAGCAGCGCCCCTTGTACACCAAAAGACCTGAGTCTCCTCAGCAGGAACAGCCTGCGCTGTCCCTTCTTGTAGAGTGCGTCAGTATTGTGTGACCAGTCTAGTTTATTGTTCAGATGAATACCCAGGTACTTGTAGGATGTCACCATCTCGATGTCTGTTCCCTGTATATTTACTGGTGCTGTGAGGGGCTGCCCATGCCTGCGGCAGTCCACCACCAGCTCCTTAGTTTTCCTCGCGTTGATCTGGAGGCAGTTCCGATGGCACCAGTCCACAAAGTCCTAGATAAGCCCTCTGTACTCAGCTTCATCTCCGCTGGAGATGAGACCAACGATCGCAGAGTCATCAGAGAACTTCTGTAGATGGCAATGTGTTGTGTTGTGTGAGAAGTCCGCAGTATAAAGAGTGAACAGGAAGGGAGCCAGCACCGTTCCCTGGGGGGCCCCCGTGCTACTGATGATCGTGTCGGAAACACAGTCCCGGGTTCTCACAAACTGAGGCCGGTTCGTGAGGTAGTCCAGGATCCATGATGACAGGTGCTGGTCCACCCCTGCGCGCAGCAGCTTGTCCTTCAGGATCATCGGTTGGATGGTGTTGAAAGCACTGGAGAAGTCAAAGAACATGATCCTCACCATATTCCCGGGCTTCTCCAGGTGGGACAGAGAACGGTGAAGGAGGAGGATCACCGCATCCTCCACCCCAATGCCATGCTGGTAGGCGAACTGGAGTGGATCCATCGCTGGTTCCACCAGGGGGCGGAGATGAGCAAGGAGCAGTCTCTCCAGGGTCTTCATCAAGTGGGACGTCAAGGCCACCGGTCTGAAGCTGTTCAGGTCTTTGGGGTGGGAAGTTTTTGGTACAGGTACCACACAAGATGTTTTCCACAGCTGTGGTACCCTCCCCAGTTTCAGGCTCATGTTGAAGATATATGTCACAATCCCACACAGCTGGTCTGCACAGGACTTGAGGAGCTTTGCGCTGATGCCGTCCGGTCCCGACGCCTTCCTCGCCTTGATCTTCCTCAGCTCCGTCCTCACCTGGGTCTTGGTCAGGGTCAGGATGGGGGGCTGTGTGTTGGGAGTGGGGGGGGTGTCGGTGGAGTGGGGAGTGGGTAGCAGGACTTGATTTCTTAGAGGCAGCAGTGGTTGTTGTGCAGACAGGGGGGAGGGCGGTTGGTCAAATCTATTGAAAAACAGATTCAGGTTGTTCGCCCACTCCCTGCCCCCCGTGGCCTGGGGGGAGGTATTCTGGAGCCCCGAGATGGTTTTGAGGTTTCTCCAGACCCCGCTGATGTCGCTCTGTTGCAGCTTGTCCTCCATCTTCTTCCTGAAGCTGTCCTTGCCTTCTCTGATCTTTCTCCTCAGCTCCCTCTGTACGGACTTCAGCATCTCCCTGTTCCCCGACCTGAAGATCCTCTTCTTCTCTCTCAGAAGTGTTTTTATCTCAGGGTTGATCCAGGGTTTGTTGTTTGAGTGACGCCGTATGGTCTTGGTGGGAACGGATTTGTCCACACAGAAGCTGAGGTAGCCCGTGAAGGTGTGAATGAGGCCATCGATGTCCTCACCATGTGGATCGCAGAGCTGCTTCCAGGCAGTGGCTTCAAAACAGTCCTTTAGAGTGTCCATTGTCTCCTCAGACCATAACTCCACAGTGTGCATGGCCGGAGGTTGTCTGTGCACTAGGGGTTTGTACACCGGTCGGAGATGAACCAAGTTGTGATCCGATCTCCCAAGTGGGGGGAGTTGTGATGAGGTGTACGCCTCCTTAGTGTTTGCGTAGAACAAATCCAGTGTTTTATTGTCTCTAGTGTGGCATGTGACATACTGGGTGAAAGTGGGCAGAATGGGAGACAGTGAAACGTGGTTGAAATCGCCTGAGATGAGGAGAAGAGCATCTGGGTGTTCTGTCTGCAGCCTGCTGGTTACTGAATGGATGACGTCACGCGCTGTCCCAGCGTTCGCCGTCGGATTTGCATAAACAACAATGCAGATCACGTGTGAGTGTTCTCTCGGGAGATATGTAGGCCTCATGCTAACAGCTAGCAACTCAATGTCTTTGCTGCAGTGTCGTTGTTTAACAGTGATATGTCCCGGTCTACACCAGTTGTTGTTAACATACATTATCACTCCACCGCCCCTAGTTTTGCCACTCTCTGGTGTTCGGTCAGCTCGTATCATGTGAAAACCCTCCAGCTCAATGTTAGCATCTGCTGCTAGTTCAGTTAGCCACGTCTCAGTAAACAAAAGGAGAGAGCACTCCCGGTAAGTGCTATCATAACGGGAGATAGCCGCTAGCTCATCTAACTTTCCCAGTATCGACCGTACATTTCCCATGACAACAGATGGAAGGGAGGGTCTGTACCTTATATTTTTTGTCCTTCGCCTTACTCCAGCCTGGCAGCCGCGGCGTTTTCGCCTCAGTTCTCTCGGTATGTCGAGTTTTTCCAGTGGGACCGGGTGGCGGTTAAATGCTAGCAGCTCTTCCCTGTTGTATCGAATCCTGCTATAAACAGTGGCTCCGTCCACCGGCTCAGGAGACATTTGGGACGATCTGTGTGTCCGTGATATAAGTGGGGTGAAAAAAAAAAAAAAAAAGTGATCAAAAGAGAGAGGAAGGGAAAAAAAAAACTCTCGGAATCGAGCCGCTGTTGCAAAAGGCAGCCGACTGGTGTGGCGCCGAGAGAATACAATACAATAATACAATTATTCCCAACATTCTCATCACCAAATTGCTTCAGCTTGGTCTGCCTACTCACACTGGCAGCTGGATTAAGGACTTCCTAACAAACAGAACACAGACTGTTAGACTCGGACCCCATTCCTCCTCTACAGTCATGCTTAACACAGGCTTGCCACAGAGCTGTGTGTTCAGCCCCACTTTGTATTCATTGTGAACATATGACTGCATACCTGTTCATCCCACAAACATTATAGTGAAGTTTGCAGATGACACAACAGTAGTGGGGCTCATATCAGCAGGAGATGAGTCCACATACAGAGATGAGGTCCAGAAACTGGTGAGATGGTGCTCAGATAATAATCTGCTATTGAATACAAAAACAAACAAACAAAAGAACTCATTATTGATTTTAGGAAGCATAGCAGTGAGCCGCCTCCTCTATATATAGGCAAGGAGTGTGTGGAGAGGGTGGAGGCTTTTAAGTTTCTGGGTGTTCATATTTCTCACAACCTTACCTGGGCAGTTAACACCATAGCTACGATAAAAAAGGCTCAACAACGTCTACACTTTCTGAGGCTCCTCAAGAAGAATGGCCTGAATGCACAGTTGCTGGTTTTATTTTATCGCTCTGCTATTGAGAGCATTTTGTCATATGGCATCATGGTTTGGTCTGAGGGCTGTTCAGCCGCAGACCGCAAAGCCTTCCAGAGAGTGATCGAGACTGCGCAAAAAATCACTGGCTGTTCTCTCCCTTCTCTGGAAGAGATTTCCAGGTCTCAGTACCTCAACAGAGCTACTGCCATCATTAAAGACTGTGCTCATCCAGGCCATGATTTCTTTCACTTGCTACCCTCGGGAAAGCGGTTCAGATCCCATAAAACCCGGACTACCAGGTTTAATCATAGTTTTTTCCCAGCAGCAGCACGTATTTTGAATGGATTTATGTAACACGCACAGACTGCTGATATTATTTTGTTATTTTAGGTTATTTTGTGGCAATAACGCTGTGTGTATAAGCTGGTCTTTTATATTTATCGCTCAGCATGTTTCCATTATTGCTACGTACATATTGTATTCAACTTTTAGGTAATATTGTTTCAAGCATTATTTATTGTTGAAATTATAAGAATGTTAAATGCATGAGTGAACTGTGAGTGTGATAGTTTGTTTTTAGGGAGCAGCATCTCAGTTTCGTTGCATTGTTTATTAACAATGGAATGACAATAAAGGCACTTTGACTTTGAATATATGATGACCCGTATAAATGCATGAATCATGCCCGCTGCACAATGGACTATCAGGAGCAGAGTGAAATGTGAGGTACCAGTTAGACTGCAGTGTGGCAGCATAGTTATGACCAGAATACAACATCATAGTGAGTTATTGTACAGTGAAATGGCATGCGGCAGGAAAGATTTCCTATATCTGGCCGTTTGACAGCGAAGCTGGAGTAGTGTACTGGACAAAGTGCTCCGCTGTCTGTCCAGTGTGTGGTGAAGGGAGTGATCAGGTTTGTCCATGATGGAGCTCAGTTTATTTAGTGTCCTCTTCTCCACCACTGTCTCAAAGGTCTCCGGCCTGAGACCAATTACAGAGCCAGCCCTCTTGATAATCAAGTCAAGTCTGTTGGTGTCGCTGGCCCTGATACTGCTACCCCAACAGACAGCAGAAAAGAAGATGGCGCTGGCGACAACGTTCTGGTAGAAAAGCTCCAGCATTGTGCTACACACGTTGAAGGATCTCAGCTTCCTCAGGAAGTAGAGTCTGCTCATCCTCTTCTTGTGCGCAGCATTGGTGTTGGATTTTCAGTCCAACCCGTTGCTGATCCTGACACCCAGATATTTGTAGTCCTCAACCACCCCCACATCCTCCCCCCAATCTGCAATGGCTGAGAAGGCGTCCTCCTCTTCCTGAAGTCAATCACCATCTCTCTGGTCTTGCTGACATTCAGCCTCAGGTGATTCTGCTCTGTCCACTCCACAAATCTGTCTACCAGTGCCCTGTACTCCCCCTCCTCTCCCCCTCTTATACACCTCACAACAGCTGAGTTGTCACAGAATTTCTGCAGGTGGCATGACTATGTGTTGTACTGAAAGTCAGTGGTGTAAAAAGTGAAGAGAAAAGGAGAGAGCACAGTCCCCTGTGGAGCTCCCGTATCACTAGCCATCACGCCAGACAAGACACTGCCCAGCTGGACGAACTGTGGCCTGCCTGTCAGGTAGTCAGTAATTCAGGCGATTACAGAGCTGTCGACCCCCAACACCCGCAGCTTCTGACCCAGCAGCAGTGGCTGGATGGCGTTAAAGGCACTGAAGAAATCAAAAAAAGTGATCCTCAGTGTCTCCTCCACCATCCAGGTGCAGATGGGCTTGTTGCAGCAGGTAGATGACAGCATCTTCAACTCCTACATGGGGCTGATATGCAAACTGCAGAGGGTCCAGCCACGTCTTCACCTGCGACCTCAGGTGGGCTAAGACCAGTCTCTCCAGGACCTTCATCACATGAGATGTGAGGGCAACTGGTCGATAGTCGTTCAGGTCCGATGGAGATGACTTCTTGGGGACAGGAACCAGGCAGGATGTCTTCCACAGCACCGGTACTCTCTCCAGACTCAGGCTCAGGTTGTACACGTGTTTCAGTACCGGAGCTAGCTGGATGGCACAGGTCCTCAGGGTCCTGGCGGAGATGCCATCGGGGCCTGCCGCCTTCCGCTGACGGACTCTCTCCAGTTGTTTCTTAACCTGGTATGTAGTCACCGTGATGTGAGGGAGGGTCCTGATGTCCCCTGAGGAGGAGGAGGAGGAGGGGGGAGATGGAGAGAGGTTCTGCACAGGAGGGTGGGTGGGGAGGGATGTTTGGGGGCCTGGCTGTGTTTTGGGAGTGACAGACTGTGAGTTGAACCTAAAACAGATTCAGCTCATCAGCTCTCTCCTGGCTCCCAGATGGCTGCCTGACTTTCCCCTTGCACCCAGTTATTTGTTTCATTCCCCCACACAAATCTTTAGTGTTGTTTTGCCTGAGTTTATCTTCCAACTTCCTCCTATAATTGTCCTTGCACTTCCTCAGCATCTCTCTCAGCTCATGCTGCACTCCCCTCAGGTTCTCCTTGTCTCTGGAACTAAAAACCCTCTTCTTTTTTTTCAGAAGTGCTTTCAGGTCACTCGTGACCCATGGTCTGTTGTTGGAGAAGCAGTGTACAGTCTGAGCTGGCATGGTCATGTCTTCACAGAATCTAATGTATTCTGTGATGCAGTCGGTCATATTGTCAAAGTCCACCCCATGTGGTTCACAGAGTACGCCTCAGTCTGCCGTCACGAAGCAGTCCTGTAGTGCATCAGCAGCCTCCTGTGTCCACCTCCTCACAGTCCATGCATAAGCAGGCTGCCTTTGCACAAGGGGAACGTACTTGGGTGTTAACATGACCATGCAGTGATCTGATCTGCCAATGAGGGGTAGAGCTGTTGCACTATATGCATCTCTGACATTGGCATACAGTAAATCCAGTGTTTTGTTTTCTCTGGTGGGACAGTCAACAAACTGGTGAAAGTTTGGTAATGTTTTTCCCAGTGAGACATGATTAAAATCACCCGTGATGGCCATATATGCATCTGGGAGCTTCTCCAGTAATGTGGCCGCAGTGGAGCTGATGACGTCACAGGCCACCGCTGCGTCAGCTGACGGAGGGACGTAAACGATAATAATTAAGGCACACTTCATTTCTCGCGGCATATAATAAGGTTGCATACTCACAGCCAGCAGTTCAATGTCCGGGCTGCAGCACTTTTCCTTCACATAAATTTGTCCAGGATTACACCACCTTTCATTCACAAGAAGTGCCACTCCTCCTCCCCTCTTTTTCCTGCTGCTTATCACGTCTCTGTCCCCCCATATAGTCTTGAAGCCAGGTATCGCTACGTTTACATCCGGGATCTGTGAGTGTAACCACGTCTCTGTGAAACACATGATACAACACTCACGATACTCCTTTTGCATCCTGACCAGCGCTGTAAGCTCATCTGTTTTGTTTCCGAGCGATCGCAGGTTCCCGGTGATGACCATCGGTACAGCAGGCTTATGCTTCCTCTTCCTCACCTTAGCTCCAGCCTTTGGTCCGCGGCGTCTCCTCTTTAGCTCATCCGGGATGAGGGGCTTCGCTCCGGGCAGCAGCGCTGGCCTCCTCAGCGCAATATGACCCAATATCTTAATGTCTATAATAAGTGGTTCGATGGTATATAGCGTGCAATCAACAAGAGTACAAATCCCAGGATAGAATGCGTCGATCCAGGCCAGGAAGTGCCTTCCATTATTCCTATTCCAACAGCACTGGTCAATGTGTATCTACAGCAGATACTCATCATAAACTTTGTTAGGCTGTTAAAAAATGGACCCAGAAAACAGACTTTTTGAACTTTTCTCTGTAATCACAAGCTAAGCAGTTTATAGCCTTGAAATATTTGCATACTGTATGTGGATGTTATTGATCATAACTGAAATATTCAAATTCTTCATGTTAGAGATGTTAGTGAAAAATAACTTTACATTTGTCTTGTCTGGCTGTTTTTGACCACTTAAAAACCTTTATTATTGGAAATTAAACTGCCCATGGGAAGGAATTATTAAGATTTTGATGCTGATGTTTTTTCGACTATTTTTTTTCGTCACCAAGAGCAGTCTGGATATCCTGTTTCTAAACTACATGAAACTCAACTGACATACAGTGTGGACACAGCTCTAACGGCTGTTACTGTTCAAACAGCTGGACCATTGTGTGTGAGATTTGTGAGCATCAAGGCAGTTGTCTAGGAGGAGTAGTGAGTCCTGTGAAAAGTGGATGGGCAGACAACGTACTATCACATTAGCTTCTTTTAGCCTGACCAGATTACAAAATATTTTTATTTAATTTTGATTACCCAAAGTTATGATTTATTAATAGTTCACTCCTTACCTTAACAGCCATTTAATAAAGGTCTCACAGTTTAGGAAAACAGATGGCTTTATCAGAATCCATGTATGGTCGAAAACTGTTACATCTCTAAATCAGCTAAAACTTCTGAATTTATAATTTTTACATAAGGGAATTTAAAAAATAAGGTTTTGTAGTTCAACTTTATAGCAATGTACAACACAAACTAGTTATCTTAATGGAAAGAAATAGTGTGCTTTTATTACAGATAGCAGCATGATAGGATTGAATTATGAATTGGTATAGAATTTTTGTATATTACAGGTGCATCTCACTAAATTAGAAAATCATCTAAACTTTAATTTATTGGAGTAATTCAATTCAAAAACTGAAACTCAAATAGTATAGCTTTATTACATACAGAGTGATATATCTCAAGTGTTTATTTCTTTTAATTTTGATGATTATGGCTTACAGCGAATGAAAACCCAGAATTCAGTTACATAAGCTCACTTTAAACAAGAGTACTCTGAGGCAAGTGCAATATTCCCCCGCCTTCATTTTCTTTGAAGATCCTAATACTTAAGATAAGATAAGCCTTTATTAGTCCCACAACGGGGAAATTCCAGGATTGCAACAGCACAGGGATAGCAACACTCAGAGCAACAATCAGAAGGCAAGAAAAAAAACAAGCAAGCAAGAGCAGCTAATATACATATGTACATATTACTATAAAATATATATACACACACACACACACACACACACACACACACAGTGCAGAGCATTGTAGCTGGATGGAATAAATATATGAATATATGAACACACAGTGCAGAGCATTGTAGCTAGATGGAATAAATATGTAAATATATAAACACCCACAGTACGGAGCATTGCAGCTAGGTGGAATAAATATGCAAGTATATAAACACACACAGTGCGGAGCAATGTAGCTAGATGGAATAATATGTAGATATATAAAAACACAGTGCGGAGCATTGTAGCTAGATGGAATAAATATATAGATATATAAATATAAACACACCCAGTGCTGAGCATTGTAGCTAGATGGAATAAATATGTAAATATATAAACACACACAGTGCAGAGCATTGTTGCTAGGTGGGATGAAACAGCATAACCGTCTATTTAGTTATCCTACATGGTATGATTATGTGCCCATACATATTCTCACCCTCCATAGCGACCGGTATGTTCCTAGTTGTATGCCGGAGAGGACCATTGTGTAAGTCTATTGCATCTTTTGCATTCAAAAAAACTATTAGTTTGTTACGTCTTTTTGCTATCTCTGCGAGCAGCCCTGCTTAGGTTGTACAGTCTGACAGCCGTTGGTAGGAAGGACCTACGAAACCTCTCGGTTGTGCACCTGGGATGATGTAGTCTGCTGCTAAATGAGCTCCTCAGTGCATCCAGTATGTCCTGCATAGGGTGGAACTCGGACTCCAGCAGAGATGACAGTTTAGCCACCGTCCTTCTCTCTCCTATCTCCTCCATCGGATCAAGGCGCTGCCCCAGGACAGAGCTAGCTTTCTTAATCAGTTTGTTCAGTCTCTTCCTATCGGCTGCAGTAATGCCACTGCCCCAGCAGACCACTCCAAAAGTGATGGCTGATGCCACCACCGTGTCATAGAATGACTTCAGCAGCGCCCCTTGTACACCAAAAGACCTGAGAAATACTGAGACTTACTGACAGAGAGCAGTTTTCAACTTTTCAATATTACTGTGGCAGAACCAAATTATGATAAACCCATCATTCACAAATATACAACAAAGTATGTATACATCCCACAGTTGTAGGGCAAGATCCCGAGATGTAGCAAGTTTGGTGACCCTAGCTTTCTTTGTTGTTGAGATATAGTATGTAAGCAGGGCTTGACATTAACTTTTTTGCTCACTGGCCACTGTGGCATTTTACTTTAAATAAATTTACAACCTTTTTAAATGTAAATGACCCAGCAAGCGAAACACTGCTTAATTATTAACAGAAGTAAATACTATAAAGCAGCTGCGAAAAATATTTGCAATATTAGAGTGAAGTATAGGTACATTTGGGGTCTATCCAAATTCTCATTTGTACTTCTTCCTCTTTGCCTACCCCCACTGCTTGGTGACTGAAATCAAAGGCCAAGGGGTAGGGTTTGAAAATGACCCCTATAAACTGGGACATCCCTTCAGGGTTGCACAACGTCATTAGTAATTGCTGATGGATTTAATCTAAATGAACACTACCTGTTTTCATTAGAAAAAAAAAGAAGAAAAAGAAAACTGATGAGAAAAAAGTCTCACCTTAAGGAGAAAAATGTCTAAAATTTACATGAACAACTCTAATCAGTAGAAAAAGTCAGAAATTTACTAGAACGAAAGCTGTAAATTCAGAGAAAAACTCAGACCCCCTGGGGGACCATTTTTGGCCCACAGGCCACATGTTTGACACCCCCGGACCAGCACATTAAAAATACATAATTAGAGGTTTTACTTCCACGAAATAGCTGCAAATCATAGATATCATAGATATTCACAGATAAACAAAAGTTCACCTCTGAAGAAGCTTCATTTGCTCTTTACAGTAATGTATCAATTCAATTTCATTTCATTTATATAGCGCCAAATCACAACACAAGGTTACCTCAAGGCACTTTACAAAAGAGCGGGTTCAGGCCACACTCTCAAATCTGTAGAAACCAGCAGAGAGTCCTAAGAGCAAGCACTGCGGCAACACAGGCAAGGAAAAACTTCCCTTTAACGGGGAGAAACCTCAAGCAGAACCATAGCTCATAGAGGACGGCCATCCGCCTCGACCGGCTGGGTTGAAAAGATGAAGTAGAAAAGTAGGAGGCCTGGCAAAAGCTACATTCAAGACAAACATAGTAAATACAAGCATTAACATTCACGGCCAGACCTACCAATATCAAGCCGGGTTAGGCTCCACCTGTGGGTGAAGGCCTGGCAGCGGCAACATTTAAAGTCGACGAAGCAGTTTTAACTATAGGCTTTATAAAAGAGAAAGGATTTCAACTTACTCTTAAAAAGAGAGTGTCTGCCTCCCGAACTGAATTGGAGAGATGGTTCCACAGGAGGGGCGCTTGATAACCAAAAGTTCTACCTCCCAATCTACTTCTGGAGACCTTGGAGACCACAAGTAGTTTGGAATTTTGGGAGTGCACAGCTCTGGTTGGATGATAGGGAACTATGAGTTCTTGCAGGTAAGGAGTCAGACCATTAAGGGCTTTATAACTTAGGAGTAAAATCTTGAATTCAATTCTATATTTTATTGGGAGCCAAAGTAAAGAAGCTAAAACTGGAGTAATGTGATCTCTTCTTCCTGTTCTTGTCAGGATACGTGCAGCTGCATTTTGAATGAGTTGGAAAATCTTTATGGACTTATTAGGACAACCTGATAAAAGTGAATTACAATAGTCTAGCCTAGAGGTAATAAAGGTGTGGACAAGTTTCTCTGCATCTTTATGAGACAGGATGGACCTAATTTTAGAAGTATTACGCAGGTGGAAGAAGTCAGTCTTCACAGTTTGCTGTATATGAGAGTTAAAAGACATACAGACGTGGACAAAATTGTTGGTACCCCTCTGTTAATGAAAGAAAAACCCACAATGGTCACAGAAATAACTTGAATCTGACAAAAGTGGTAATAAATAAAAAGTCTATGAAAATTAACCAATGAAAATCAGACAATGCTTTTGAATTGTGGTTCAACAGAATTATTTTAAAAAACAAACTCATGAAACAGGCCTGGACAAAAATGATGGTACCCTTAACTTAATATTTTGTTGCACAACCTTTTGAGGCAATCACTGCAATCAAACAATTTCTGTAACTGTCAACGAGACTTCTGCACCTCTCAGCAGCTATTTTGGCCCACTCCTCATGAGCAAACTGCTCCAGTTGTCTCAGGTTTGAAAGATGCCTTCTCCAGACGGCATGTTTCAGCTCCTTCCACAGATGTTCAATAGGATTTAGATCAGGGCTCATAGAAGGCCACTTTAGAATAGTCCAATGTTTCGCTCTTAGCCATTCTTGGGTGTTTTTAGCTGTGTTTTGGGTCATTATCCTGTTGCAAGACCCATGACCTGCGACTGAGATCAAGCTGTCTGACACTGGGCAGCACACTTCTCTCTAGAATACCTTGATAGTCTTGAGATTTCATTGTACCCTGCACAGATTCAAGACACCCTGTGCCAGATGCAGCAAAGCAGCCCCACAACATAACAGAACCTCCTCCATGTTTCACAGTAGGGACAGTGTTCTTTTCTTGGTATACTTCATTTTTGCATCTGTGAACACAGAGCTGATGTGCCTTGCCAAAAAGTTCCAGTTTTGTCTCGTCTGTCCATAGGACATTCTCCCAGAAGCTTTGCGGCTTGTCAACATGCAGTTTGGCAAATTCCAGTCTGGCTTTTTTATGATTTGTTTTCAACAGTGGTGTCCTCCTTGGTCGTCTCCCATGAAGTCCACTTTGGCTCAAACAACGACGGATGGTGCGATCTGACACTGATGTACCTTGACCTTGGAGTTCACCAAGAATGTGTTTAGAGGTTGTTCTAGGCTCTTTTGTTACCATTCGTATTATCTGTCTCCTTCTGCAGCCACGTCCAGGGAGGTTTGCTACAGTCCCGTGGATATTAAATTTCTGAATAATATGTGCAACTGTAGTCACAGGAACATCAAGCTGCTTGGAGATGGTCTTATAACTTTTACCTTTAACATGCTTGTCTATAATTTTCTTTCTAATCTCCTGAGACAGCTCTCTCCTTTGCTTCCTCTGGTCCATGCTTAGTGTGGTACACACCATGTCAACAAACAGCACAGTGACTACTTGTCACCCTTTAAATAGGCCGACTGACTGATTACAAGTTTGCAGACACCTGTGATGTTAATTAGAGGACACATCTTGGTTGAACATGTTCCTATGGTCACATTATTTTCAATCTTTTCTAGGGGTACCATCATTTTTGTCCAGGCCTGTTTCATGAGTTTGTTTTTTAAAATAATTCTGTTGAACCACAATTCAAAAGCATTGTCTGATTTTCAATGGTTAATTTTCATAGAATTTTTATTTATTACCACTTTTGTCAGATTCAAGTTATTTCTGTGACCATTGTGTTTTTTTCTTTCATTAACAGAGGGGTACCAACAATTTTGTCCACGTCTGTATCTTGGTCAAAGACAACTCCAAGATTCCCAACAGTGGAATTAGAATCCAAGCAATGCCATCTAATGTTGCTATCTTACTAGAAAGAGTACTTCTAGCCTGTTTGGGGCCAAGAACAACAACTTCAGTTTTATCTGTATTTAACAATAAAAAGTTGGGAGTTCATCCAGATTTTAATATCATTTAAGACACTCCTGGAGTGAACCCAAATGGCTGGGATCATATGAATTGATGGATAAATATAACTGTCATCAGCGTAACAATGAAAATGAATAGAATGTTTCCTCATAATATCTCCTAAAGGCAGCATGTATAATGTAAACAGTATTGGTCCAAGCACCGATCCCTGTGGAACTCCATAGCTAACTGTAGTCTGGATAGAGGACTTGCTATGGACATAAACAAACTGGGAACAGTCTGATAAATAAGACTGGAACCATCTTAGCATTGTTCCTTTCAAACCAATTTGTTGTTCTAGTCTTTCTAACAGAATGTGGTGGTCGATGGCGTCAAAAGCAGAACTAAGGTCCAATAAGACAAGGACAGAGACAAGTCCTTTGTGAAATGCCATGAAGAGGTCATTAGTAACTTTCACTAGTGCTGTCTCTGTGCTCTGGTGTTTCCTAAAACCTGACTGAAATTTCTCAAATATAGAGTTATTTTCTAAAAAAGTGCACAGTTGATTGGTAACTACTTTTTCAAGGCTCTTGGAAAGGTAGGGGAGGTTAGATATTGATCTATAATTGGCCAAAATCTTCGAATCAAGCAAAGGACTTTTAAGCAGAGGTTTAATTACTGCCACTTTAAAAGACCGCGGTACATGTTCTGTCAATAGGGACGTATTAATTATATTCAAAAACGGTAGACTATACGGTAGCAAGAATATCAAAGTTTAGTCACTTTCTCTCTCGGTCATACGAAAACTTAAATTTGCACAATTGCGGACAGTAGACGGAAACTTCTTGCTCTAAAAATAATCACATTTAACTACAGAGGTAACAGCTAACGTGGGAGGAGAGCACAGGTTATTCTCACCACTGGGACAACAGATTGGGGCAGTTGTCCCCATGATCTGATCACTGAGAGCGGTTGCTGTTTGTTCATTGCCGTTTCTCCAGACTGCAAAGAAAATGAGCCGACCTGCAGAGCCAGACTCCTGGGCTGCAGCTGACTGAAAGCAGACCAATGACAATACACTGTGTGTGTGCAGACAATGCTTATGGAAATTGTAGTTTTGTAGTCTCACTTTGCGATAGGTTTATTATTTAGATGTCGTTTGAGAAAACTACAACCCGCCAAAGTGGCTATTGGGAGTCACAGTCTTACCCGCCACAGCCGGAATATGGATACCCACCAATGGCGGGTGGGTGGGTGTTAATGTCAAGCCCTGTTTATAAGCCATTTTGATGTTGACCTTTGACTTTGCAACCCAAAATCATAGTCACACTTCAGGATCATAGGGTGAACCTGTGTACCAAGTTTGGTGACCCTAACTTTACTCGTTGTACAGTAGTAATGCATAGGGAATGTTAACCTTGACCTTTTGACCCCAAACCCATAGTCAGAGGTCAGGATCCCAAGGTAAACCTGTATACCAGGTTTGGTGGTCCTAGCTTTATTCGTTTTATAATAATAGTAAATGTAGCATTTGTTGCGTCTTTTTGTATATTTTTCATTTATTTATTTTCGGTAAAATCCTCTCACACTTTAGAAACTTTTGGCCTTCTCTGTGATTTTCTCTCCGTGTCACCACGATGTGTTACTCTTGTTCTTTGCTGGAAAAGTTAAATTGAACATTCCTGTGGCATGCATATAAGCTTTAAAATTAAACAACTCGTCAACAATAAAAATCTGCGTTGACAAATTCTTATGATTGACGTTATCGACAATGTCGACTAATCATTGCAGCCCTAATGCCGACACTGTCACATGTAGGGTGCTATCTGGGAAAGGGACCAATTGTATGGAAGGTGATCCCATTCTAAACGTTGCCACGATGTGTAGTTACATTTTTGGAGAGATACACCGGGTCAACTTAAGCTATATATTCATTGCAGCCCAGCTGAACTCTAGCAGGACCCAGAGGTTGGTCAGCAGGTCCTTGATATCACTGTTGTAGTATCACCAGGACTAAAGACTGCATTTTTATTCACCAGGTATTGTTGCTAGTACAATACGTATATGAGGTTCAATTTTTGAATTGAATTAGTGCAATAAATTAACTTTTCAATGATATTCTAATTTATTGAGCTGTACCTGTACATCTATAATGCAAATTAAGTATAGATATATGAGCAGGAAATCCTGGATGCTCATGTAATTAACGTCCTCTTTTCTAGTTGGATCATCAGTAATGCACATTAAAAATGTGATTAGGCTGGATAGAAACCAATAATGGTCTGACCCAGAGTTCCAAGAATGTCTGTGTAACAGTCCATTTAATAGCTGATTCAACATTTCATTATAGAGCCCTGCTGCTGCCGTTACTGAAATGTAGTTGATCTGAAGTGGTGAAACGTGATGGAATAAAGCCAATTCTTTCTCAGTACTGCAGAGTCAGCAGCGTCGGGAGCTCAAACCTATAATCAAACCTTTCAGACTTTCCCTTATTCCTAATATATATATATTTAAAGATCATTGAGCAAGCCAAAAAAAGGATTTGATCATCAGTGATTCACTAAGGAAGGTCAACAAAACGGGTAATACCAGAGCAGGAATGGTGCTGTCGCTATGCTAACTAAAATCCTGTAAACAACAGTCGAAAACACATGACACTGTTGTAACCGGAATATGTTCATTTTATACTGTTTATTTCTTTTATAAAATTTTGCACAGTAACTTTGCATATGGAGCTTAACATTTGAAGCATTGTACAACCAAGGCTTGAATCTTGGAATATTGGGCCAGTTGGGGTCCCACTCAGACGTCCTGTGTTTGGACTTTTTACTGGTGTTATCCTTCTCTCCTTCCTCTCTTGCACCCTCTGCCTAAACACTTTCCTCTCTTTGGCGCCTCTCTTCCATTTCATCTTTCCGTCTTTGAGCGCTGTCTTATTCATGTTCTCTATCTATGGTGGTATAGAAACAGGTTAGAAAATACCAAGTGTCATGTTTTGTCCTGCATGATGTTTTTTGTCATGATTTACATAAATGACACAAATATGTATATTTTTGTCTTTTTATTATACAGTAGTGTTTCTTTTTTCCATTAAGAAAGAGTAGGAAAGAGAAAGGAAAAAAAAATCATAATACTAATTAACTCATACATCCTTAAATTATATGATCAGAGATGGCTATAGCAGCCAGAAATTCTATTCACGTAAAAGCAGCGTTATGAAATTAATAATTAAAAGTAGACACCCAAAAATTTCTAGTTGAGTTAAGTAAGGATACAAAAAGCACCCACTTAAAGTAGAACTGAACTCACCTTTTTGCCAAAAAAGTAGAATAAGATAAGATAAGATAAGATAAGATAAGCCTTTATTAGTCCCACAATGGGGAAATTCCAGGATTGCAACAGCATAGGGATAGCAACACTCAGAGCAACAATCAGAAGGCAAGAAAAAACAACATCTAGTAAACATATGTCCATATTACTATAAATGTATATATATAGACACACAGTGCAGAGCATTATGGCTGGTGGATGTGCAGCAGAAAGTCTAAGCTCTCTCTCCGCGGATGCAGCGGGCCAGCTGGAAGTCTTTGGGCATGATGGTGACCCCCTTAGCGAAGAAGAGACCACCAGGTGGGTCTCGCTGGTCTCCTGCAGAGCCATGACGGCGAAACTCAGGAAACGCAGGACGGTCTTGAAGTCCTGAGCGATCTCCCTCACCAAGCGCTGGACGGGCAGCTTACGGATGAGCAGCTCTGTGGATTTCTGGTAGCGACGGATCTCTCTCAGAGCCACGGACCTGTGACGGCGAGGCCTCTTCACTCTGCCGGTGGCCAGAGCGCCTCTCCGAGCAGCCCTGTGGCTAGCTGTCTCCTGGGGGGCTTCTTCCTCCAGTAGATTTTACGGGCGGTCTGCTTGGTTCTTGCCATCGCTCTTTATTATTCTGTCTTATATTTCTTTCACGCCGCCTAAACTCCAGCCCGGCACCCGCTTCGTTTTCGCTACAGCTCCCGGTATGTCGAGTTTCCCATTAGCACCGGGCGGCGGCCAAGTGCTAGCTAGCACTAGCTCCTCCCCGCTGTAACGTCTCCCGCTGCAAACCGTGGCTCCGTCCGCCGACCCGGGAGACCCCCGGGGCGATCCGTGCGTCCGTGATATATATACAGAGTGAAAGGTGTAGAAAGAAGAAGGAAGATAAAAAAAAAGGCTGTTGCAACAGGCAGCCGACTCGTGTGGCGCCGCCGGTCCGGCGGAACCAGAACCGGAAAAAGGAGGAAATAGCAGATTAATTCCTTATTACCTATTGTATTTTTCAACACATAAAAGAAATTTTTAGGCCGTGCGATGGCCATGCTATAAGCCGATAAACTTTTGCCTCTGGCTGGCAGTGCCAAACAAACCGGAAGTAGTGCAGACGATGCTGCGTGACGTCACGAGTGTGACCCTTATCAAAACAACAATGGCAGATGATAGCAGTTCCAGCAGTCAAGAACACCAGAGTTTTCAGAGTGAAGAGGCATTCAGGATTGGTGACAAGACAGAAGAGGATGCAGGAGTGTCAAGTGAACAGGAAGAGAGCGAGGGAGGCATCGAACCGTACAGATTAGAGCCAGAATTTTCGGGGGATTCCAGCACCGACTCAGACCGCAGCAGTGATGGGGAGGAGAGTCGCTTATTGAATACAGAATGGTGAGTCTTTACTTTGGCATGTTTGGGGTGTCAGGATAAGGAAAATTAACAATAAAAAAGAAAGGGAAAAAAAACCCAGCATTTTTCCAACTTATTACAGTTATCCCTCCCTTATCGCGTTTAATGCGGTCTTCCTTCGCTGGGTATAGGCGCTCGGCAGGGAGCGAAGCTGGGTAAAACGTCTCCGCCAATCAGCTTGCGAGATAAAATGTCTCGGCCAATCAGCTTGCGAGGTAAAACGTCTCGGCCAATCAGCTTGCGAGATTCCCGAGCGGGCTGGGGAGCCGGGGAGAGCGGGCTCTCCATGTTGATACCTGATGTTCTAATGTAGTCTCCCTGCCTTCTCATTAGAACATCAGGTATCAACACGGAGAGCCCGCACAGCTCAAAATCTACCTCTCTGACCACCGCTCCACTCCTCTCCGCCCACCTCTTCACCGCTCGGGAATCTCGCAAGCTGATTGGCCGAGATGTTTTACCTCGCAAGCTGATTGGCCGAGACGTTTTACCCAGCGAAGGAAGACCGCATTCATTGTTCTTTATCACTCGTGTTGCTTAGTGGCACTTTTCGCTGTTCTCTTGTGCCTTTTTGTGCAAAATAGTGCTTGTGACGCCCTTGGGGGGGGGGGGGTGACGCTACTTCGCGGTTTTTCACTTTTCGCGGTCGGTTCTGGTCCCCATTAAACGCGATAAGTGAGTGATCACTGTATATCTAGAAACGCATCGCTTCCCGGTCGCTTTTCCTCCCCCTTTCTTTTCTTTCGTCGCCATGACAGCTTTCCTTGGCCACTGAACAGATCTTCCCAGGTGTTGGAAGTGTTTTGTAGTCGACTATCACGACAAAATGCACCAAAAACAACCAGTGTCGACGTGCTCGCAATGGTAAACATGAGGACTGGGTCACACTCGTGACGTCACGCGGAACTCCGGCTGCGCTTCGGCGGATTTGTCTGATTTTTCAGGGCGGGAAATTCTAAATTGCGATTTTCTCCAAGATTCCGGGATTTGTGGAGGGGGTGCCAATGATAAATTATCTTTATAATTGTATGTACTATCACCCAGTGCCGTTCAATGCCGTTCAGTTCAGTTCTACTTTAAATAAAAACTTGAGTAATAACTTCAGTCTTGAAGGTTTGAGGTTTTTCTCCAAAATTTATAACAACTTTCTTATAGTTTTCTACTTTTCTCTGTAAATTTATCTAAGTTTGAAAGAATTTTCCTCAAATTTGTAATTTCCTCTTGTAAAATTATGACTTTTCTTGTACATTTGAGACTTTATTATAAATTTGTGGATTATTTTATGGCTAAATTTACTGTTTTGTTTTTTTGTTTGTTTTTTTTTAGAAATTTGAAACAGATTGTGGTAAAATTTTGACTTTTCTTCCTCATACAATTTAAACTTTTGACCATAATTTTGCAGAGCCAGAACAAAACAATAATTTAACTCTGATTTCAAAGAAATACAATTATTAATAAAATTATATTTAATGAAATAAATTAACTAAAATTACCAAAGATGATGATGTTTGTCTGAAGGTTGAAGTCACTGACTTCATGAATTTCAGTCATTTCAACTTGCTAGATACATAAAAATGAACATAAATTACTTAATATTGTAGTGGCTGGTGAAATAAACTCTCAGCAGTTCTGTCATCCTTGCCCTTCCCTCAGTTAGTCTGCATATGAAGCTGAATCACACCTGTTTGCTAAGCGACTCAATATTGTTCCCATTACCAGCGGGTTAAATCCATGATAAATGCCTCCACTGCTTGCATACCTTTTCTGCTTTTTTTCCTTGTTGAAGTACTTAAATAAGCTTGAGCTTTACTCTGACGTGGAATCAGGTTTGCCTCATGGACAGCGATGCTAGATAGGCCTGCATGCCGACTGGACTGGTCATGCAGGCGGCGTGCTCCAGAACTCCAATGCGCGGGTGACTGTCACGTGCCTTGTTCAGACCCTCCAGGATTTCGTGAAGTTGCAATTCTACCAATTCCCGTGACTTCAGCAGGTCCTGCATAATTTGAATTTTGTCTAATCACCACAACTTTACCACAATTTTGGCCAGCTGCTGTCAACTTCCGCCAATTTCGCCAATCAAATTTGTCTCTCAGTAGCGCGCAGATGTATACATCATCAGTCTGAACAATCAAATGCGGCGCTGCACCACACTCACTTCTGTGTTTAAAGTGAGTATATACCGAAGACATCAGCAAAAAACTGTGTGATTTTAAAAAAAACACACTCACCTGCCAGTTTTCTCACATTGTTCCTTCATCTGTCTCCCCCAGCACACCGGTGAACGTCTCCTCGAGTTTCCATAATGACCGCGTGTATGAAGTGCTGGGGTTGTGTTGAAAAACGTCTGCCTGCCTGAAAGCACCTCCATCTCGGGAGCGCGTGTGCCCAGACACATCATAAAACCACACAAAAAACAAGGGAATCTAATATTACAGCAAGTGTTGTAACAGTTTATACGTCTTCAGAGGTATAAGTCACTAGTACATCATGTCAGCGAGTTTTAAAGTTGGGACTCTCCAGGCTGGACATGAGCCAATGCGCAATTCAGGCAATCCCCAAGGAGAGCCCCGCAACTTACCACAACAATAGAAAAAAAAATCCCGCGAAATCCTGGAGGGTCTGGTTGTTCACATGCACGGATGGGGAGCGTCATTCCTTCATTTATTTATTTTCTTAGCGTGGCAGCTGAGTTTTAGGTGTGGCAGGCCACCACGCAGAAATGTTACCAGTGGAAACCCTGCATATGAAAACAAACTGGGCAATATTTAAGACAAAAGTGTTGGACTTGCCTTCCACCATCAACATGGGCTCCTTGGCTCCTCCATGGGCCAACATCTCCCGGCGGTAACGTTGACCCATGTCCCTGGTGGAGGTGAAATATAAGACACAAAGGAGAAAGTGGCAAGGTTACAGATATCTGTATTCACCCACCCTTCAGCTCCTCACATTATCTCTGCCCCTGCTGCCACTTGGAGGTCAGGGCCAAGCCTCCTGTACACAATAGACAGGTGACAAGAAACAGTCCAGACAACTACAGGGTGGCTGAAACAACCTAAGGGCAAACAAGAAGTCAGGAAGACCGAAGTGGGGTACGAAGGGGAAAGGAAAGAAGTAGCAGAGGGCAGCAACCTCAGATGTAATCTTGATTTATTTTCTAAGCAAAGCCCTTGTGTATGAAAAATGGTGGTGGTAGGGTATGTGTGTGGGGGGGAGGGGGGGTGCTGCCAAATCTACAGTATGTGAGCTTTAACATTTTCAGTGCATAAGGGAAGATGTCTAGTCAGCAGACATCTGATTCAGTATGACAAATGTACCCTAAATTTACAAAGGTTTACATTGTGTTTCTCACCAATCAATCAAATGTTAAATTTTGAAAATGAAAAATTACGTGCAGGACAGAGCCATTTTCCAAGACACATATATCACTGAAGAAATACTTGAAGACCAGAAAACATTTAATTTGGTAATTTTCCAAATTAAAATGATCTATATCATTTTTGAGGACATTTGGATGGTTTGAAGTGGGAGCTATTGCAAAATATAAAGTCTACATTTTCATTTCTCCACATGGCAGTGGAATAACTGCTGCTCATTTTGGGTTATTGCTGAAATAATAATGAGCTACTAAGTACATAAAACATACTACTTTTCTCTAATTGTACTTCCTTTTTGCGAAAGTTGTGACAGGTCAGCATGTATGTATTACATAGAAATATAGTGAAATGCCTTCATATGTTTTTGGACTGATTCCAGGTCTCAAATTTGTAAAGGCTCTAAACACATGATTTTTCAGACAAGTTAGCTCAAGTCTAAGTTGAAAAAAGACTAGCACTACTTCCATTATACAAAGACAGCATCAACCAGTTGAAGATATTGTATTTGGCATTTCACTAGAGGAAAATCAACAGGTATTCCATCGATATCTGCTCGTGCTTCATTGTCCACACTCATTAAACAGTCAGTTTTTTTGTCTCTCACCTGTTTAAAGGATCCTGAACGAAGCACTGTTTCCACACCATTGAGGCCACAGCCCGAGACATGAGGTAGGAGTAATACTTGGCCCCATAGCCAATAAGGTGGCTGAATCTCAGCTGCCATGCCTGCACAGGAAATCAAAAATGAAAATTACTGTGTCCAAATTCCTATGGTCACACTCACACTGTCAGATCATCACTTCTTCAATATGTACCTCATTTATGTATTGCTCTTTAAAAGAAAAAAAAAAACACAAGTACTTTGATTTCAGTACTCACCAATACAGAGTACAGATACCAGCACTTGAGCAAATGTGGTTTTTCCACTCTTCTTTTGGCTTGTCATCAGATTTAATTTTAAAGTACTTCATCATTCTGACATTTCTCCATCACCACTTGATTCGCCAGTCAAAGGATGGTGAAAGAGTAGTCACTAAATGTACAGTAACACCTGGTTTGTAAATACATGCACCATGGCCCTCTTTATACTGGACATCAGTGTAATATTGATATACATTCTCGTTGTAAATTTGCAAATACTTGTTCAAGTATTAAAGCTCTGATACCTGTCAATACTGCATCCTAACAGCAAATAACTTATTCAAAGTAAGTTATTTTCCTTTTTTGAAGGTACACTCCAGCAAGGTGGTCAAATCAAACTGTTGGACAATTAATCCAGCAGTACAGAATGTGAAGAAGTCCCAGCAATGTCTTTGATCGTGGTACAAAGCCAGTCATCCTGCAGTTCATAGTGGGAAGTTCAAAGTTGGTCACAAAACGTCTGACTATGAACCCAGGACAATAATTTTGCCATTACCAGAACTTAAGGATGATCATCTCACAGTGTGACTGCTTCTACGACCAACTGTACATCTACTGTCCAGCCAAGGCAATGTAACATGAAATCAGTCTATGCTGAACTTGATGCTGCATTCAAGTTTATCAGCTCTGTGTGGCTTACAATCAACTTATAAGATTTATCCATCTACTGTATCTGCCCAACTGTGAAGTAGAAAACCAATAAACCAATCAGTCAATCAGACTTTATTTATAAAACACTTTTCATGCAATGTAGCAGGTCAAAGTGCTGTACAAAATAATAAGCAACATACACCAAAAAGCCATAACATAGTCTCACCCACCCACACACACATACATAATGTACACTCGCAACACATCAACCAATGGACCTACCATATAAAACCATGTAAAACATTTAAAACTGAACTGAGGAAGCACTATCAGTGAGGAAAAACCAGAGGTAACTAGAGGGGACTCAGAGAGCGTATACCTCCACCAAGGCTCCCCTCCATCCCTTTGTCCATGTATATCGCCATCTATCTGTCATTGCAAGATAGGGCCTTGGCGGGAGTATGCACTCATGGATCACCTCCAACATCTAACGAGCTCATCTTTGGGCCAAGGGCCACCTCTGGTGAAAATGTCATCCAAATTCACCTAGGAGTTTTTGCGTGATCCTGCTAACAGACAGAGAAACCGCAGCAAAAACAATATGACTACATTATATAACTACATTATAATAACAATACTGTCATAATTGTATTGACCATACACTGGGGCTGGGCAATTCGACCTTAAATCAGCATCATGGTTTACTGAATCTGTCAGGTCGTTTTTGTTTTTTTTCCTCCTCTCTTCTCCCTTGTAGTTTACTGACAAGGTTCATAATTATTAAGCAATATGACACAACAGTGCGGTATCATATCACTGTTGTGTGTAGTACACGACCATAACAGAACAGGCCATTTATGATTTCACAAACAAAAAAAATAAACATTGTCCAGTGCTGAAGTTAGTGTGTTTACATGGCTCACAACGACATCCTTAAAGCTTGTGTGCCAGTACAGGCCGCCGTAGTTACGTCGGCACACACTCCAAACCCCATCTAAGGCTGCATTCACACCAGGATAGTCCGGGGGTCTCAGTTCGATTGGGCAGGGAATGCCAAGAATTCTCACACCTTCACTTAGTTTGGTTCACATTTGTACTGCACTTTACACATTCTCACTTATAAAGCTCTAAATAATCAGGCCCCTTTTAATTTAAAAGATCTGATACTACCCTATTATCCTAACAGAGCACTATACTCCCAAAATGCTGGATTACTTGTAATACCTAGAATTTCCAAAAGTACAATGGGAGGCAGAGCCTTCAGTTATCAAGCTCCTCTCCTGTGGAACCAGCTGCCAATGTGGATTCAGGAGTCAGGCTCGATCTCTGTTTTTTAAGAATAGGTTTAAAACCTTCCTTTTTGATATAGCCTATAATTAGGGTGGGATCATGTGCCCCTGAACCCTCCCTTAGTTATGCTGCCAATAGGTTTAGACAGCCGGGGAACCTCCAACAATGCACTGGGCTTCACGCCTTTCTTCACTCTCAATGAAATATTTTTGCTGGTCATTAACATCTGTTTGTTCTCTCCCATAGATTGAGATCCCATAATGCTGTTTGCTCTCTACATGTCTGTTCTTTTCTTCTTCTTCTCTATCCCCTCACCCCCCAGACAGTCGCAGCAGATGACTGCCCCTCCCTGAGCCTGGATCTGCCAGAGGTTTCTTCCTGTTAAAAGGGAGTTTTTCCTCTCTACCGTCGCCAAGTGCTTGCTCACAGGGGATCACCTGATTCCTGGGCTCTTGCTGCAATTGTGGGGGTTTCCCCTACAGTTGAAAGTACTATGAGATGACTGTTGTTGTGAAATGGCGCTATATAAATAAAGTTGAATTGAACTGAATTGAATTTATTCAAGCAGACCAAACTGCCTGGACAAAGTCACACAGTTACAACAACTTCTTGTTTGGGGCACTGTAGCCGAAACCACCACTAACCAGGAAGACAAAATCTCAGCGAAGAAGAAAAATGTGGCTCATCAATTGGCCAGGACCGAAAACGGAAATCTGTTCCCCTCAGCCGAGTGTTTATCCACCACAAACAAGACATTTTTTTTTTTTAACCATTTTCTGCTCCGCTTTCTTCGGTAAAAGGATTTCTCGATTTGCGCGGTTGTCTTTGTTGTTATTTTCTACCCAAAATGCACTACGGTAAACATCACTTCCTCTTCTGAGACTACATGTTGCTATGGTTACACAAATGCCGAGGGGCACTTCTGCCCTTTGGTCTGCTGGAAAATTCGTTTGCATTCACACTGCAAGCAAAGCGCACCAAGGTTCACTTCCAAGTGAACCGAGACCCCTGGTTTTCAAGCAGACCAGAGTTTGCTTGTTTGGTGCACACTAGAGTTTGATTGCGCATTCAGACTGCGCCAAATAAACCGTACTATCCGCGGAAGCGGTCCAGACCAAACAGTGGCAGCTTGAATGTGCCCTTAAACCGCACATTTTTCTTGCTTTTTCTTGGCGTCTCCAGATCAAATAATGCCAATTATCACATACTATGTGGATGGAGACCACATTTCTTTTCGTTCCAAGCCGTTTTACTTTTCTGCAGCATTTAAGAGTGCACTGCTTCCAGGGTGCAGAGGTACGTGGCCACGCATGTAACTCCACAGACACGTCTTAAAGGGGAAATACATGAAAAGCTTAAGATTAATATCTGAAATAACTTTCAAAAAGTTCCTGCATCCAGATTGTGAGCATTACCAAAATCTAGTCATTGGTTCCCTGTGCCGATACACATCTTTCCTAAAAATGTCATCAAAATCCATTCATAACTTTTGTAGTAATGTTGCTAACAGACAGACAGACACACAAACCAACACCGGCAAAAACATTACCTCCTCCTCTTGGCGGAGGTAATAAGACATAAAACCAACCAATAAACAAGTAAAAAACAGGATAAAAGGTGTCAGAAAAGGTAAAAGGGGGGAAAGTGAATTTAAATAAAAGCCAGGTCAAAAAAGTGAGTCTTTAGCTTGGTTTTAAAAGTATCAACATTTTCTGCAGCCCTCAGGTCTTCAAGAAGCCTGTTCCACAGACGTGGACCATAATGACAGAACGCAGTCTCACCATGAGTTTTAGTTCTGACTTTAAAAATGATTAAAAAACCTTGACCTGAAGACCTGAGGGTTCTTGAAGGCTCATAATGTGAAAGCAGTTCTGGTAAATAATCAGGGCTAAGACCATTAGAGCCTTAAAAACCAATAAAAGAACCTTAAAATATACTCTGAAGGAAGTCTATCTGAAAATGCAAAATCTAAACTCCAAAGTTCAGAATCAAGAAACAGTTTGTTTTCAAGTTGATGTGTTCCATTCTTATGTCATTTTGAGCTTTTTTCCTCCACTTGCCTGCTCAGACCTCACTGCTCTATTCACAGGTCTCATTTAGGTCTGAGAGGATTTAGTGCAGACAGTCTAACTGGGCCTATGACTCAAACCTAAGTGAAATTAGAGGGTAGCTAGAAATAATCATTAACATGTTTAACCATAGGCTTCTGGCATCAACATAAAGCTATGTCAGTGGAAAAACTGAAAAGTGTAAAAATTAAACAATAACAAGATATGGCAGCAATGTATAACATGGATAGTCTGGACTTTAACATTTCCCAAAACGCCAACAAGAACTACCACAGAGACTCCAGGGCAAACACATAAGTTTGTCTCTGGGTCTCAACCCAGAAAAGCAAAAAATGAAAACTATACTAGCTTTAATAGAGCCCAGCCACAGGGGGGTGCACAAGCTAGTGTACTCCATATGGTGGTCCCAAGCCCGGGTAAATGGGGAGGGTTGTTAAAGCCCCACTTCTTCTGGAGTGGGTCCTGGGTTTTCCTTTTTTTGTGTCGTTGGTGGAGCTGTGGAGGACCACCGCTGGCCAAGGGGTTTCCTATATAAGCCACACCTGCGCACCTCTCAGCAGCTTTTGGCTCCCGAGAAGGCCGGTTGCCTCTCTGCTGTGTTTGCGCTCTGCCCACTGCTTCTGTTTTCTGTGCGTCTGTCCTGGGCTGGGCTGGCCACTTCTGCCTGTGCTGTCCGCGGGGTTCTGTTCAGGCTGGTTGTTGCTGTTGCTGCCGCTTATGCTTCAGACAGAGGCGTACAGTGACTGGGTCGGCTAGTGACTGTTGTTGTCTCATGCATCCAATACACATGCACACCACTGACACTAAGACAGTTTTATTTTCTTTAAAATAAACTTTTGGTTAATTGGTACCGCCGTGTGGTCTCCTTTTCTGTCCAGCCTTGAGTCGGGTTGTGACAAAATGGGGGCCCTACCGTCCGTCTGTTTGAATAAGGTCTGTCTGTTTGAGCTTAGACCCATTTGTGACAAAATTGGGGCTGTTTGAATGCGGACCCGTTTGCTCATCTGTCCGTTTTAGAATGGACCTATTTGTGATAAAATAGGAGCTTGTCTTTTTGTTTTAGCAGATTCGTCCGTTTGTTTTTTTAACTGGGTTTAATTCAGGTACAGTGGTGCTTTCTCATTCTTTTGTATGTTTGTCACACTTAAATGTTTCAGATCATCAAACAAATTTAAAAATTAGACAAAGATAACACATGTAGCAGACTCAAGTTGGACTGAACACTAAAATTGGAACTTTGCTTCATTTATGAACGAACTGTCTAACCTCTGCCCAGTTTCATCACCCCCAACAGGACCCAGCTGTGATGGCGGACCATATGCAGCACCTCTGCCCCCTCTCTTCCTTCCTTTCAACACAGATCCCTGACATGGAGAAGAGAGAAGCAGGAAACAAACTCCCCAACTGAGGCACTATTTTACAACCACGGCAGTAAAACTCCTGCAGAACAGGAATTTTTTCCTAAAGACTTCCTAAATGTGCTTACAATGTTGCTGTATTATCTGTTATCATAAATGTTTCAATTATGCATGCTTTTCTTACTTATGAACCCACATAGATTAGAAAATTCAGATAGAGGCATTTTGATAGTGTGTCTAGTTGTGATAAGTGTCTGTTGGATGACTGTCTCACTTCTTCATTGGGATGAGCAAGTTCACCAAGGGGGGCAGTGAGATCGTTATGCAAAGCCCTGATTGGCTGACTCCTCAGGACCGCCCTGGGGGTTGGGGCCAATACCCCTTATCACATGTCTCTACCCAGAATTTTTTTTTTGCTGCTGTGTTCTGAGGAGAGAGGGTCATCGCCCCCCCCCCTCTCTCCCTCTCTCTCCTTAGAGGCCTGAAGGCCTGTAATCCAGCTCTTATCTGACTGAAGGTAACACCTGAAGCTTTCCCTTTTTCTAGCATGCATTAACTACCTAAACTTTGATACTTTTTTGGATTTTTCTTTAAAACTTCAATACCTTCTCTAGCAATTCATCACTACTAGAAGTAATCTTCAAATTTTATCTTTTCTAAAGCCAACTAAGCCATGATTTTCTTCTTTAATATTAATTTTTCTGTAAGTCAAGCATGATCACACTTTTTAGAGCTTATTCCATTTTTAAGGCTTCCTTCTGGATATCCTGCACTGCCAAATGCAGGCCTAGAGGAGATCCGTTGCTCCAGCCACCTCCAGCAGACACAAGCTCTGGGCCTGAACCAGGCCCCACCTCACCAAGGATTTCCAGACCGAGACCCCGGGGAACAGGACAGCAGGGAGAACCACTGCCACCAAGGCTCATCTCCAGCCCAGGTTGGACCAATGCCGGGCTACCCAGTCATTCCTCCCACGCCTGTGATACCTCCTAAAGCTCAACTATTTTGTCCTGTTCCAAGCCTCTTGGGAACCAAACAACGCCAAGAGAGTAAGGCAGTTAACAGCATTAGCTTCAAGGAAAGCCACAACCTTTTTCTGTAAGGACCGTCCTTTTTTGAACACAAGGTAAAGTTAATCTGTTTTCTTTTTCATAACAATTTTTTCCAAATTCCTTTTTCCTTAACGTTGCGTTCCACTTAATTTCACCACTATTTTCACTTCACCCTTATTCCACATATGCAAGATCTGCAAACATGTAAATATTGCTGTTTCTTCATATATGCAAAATTACCACTGTTCATGCTAATTTGGTTATCTTGCCATTCTACAAGCTATACAGATGTCTATTGTCATTTTGGGTTTTTCTGTAATAAATTTACTAACCTATTCATCGGTGTCCTCTCTGTCGAGATTTTAAGAATTACACAGTGTCAAGAACTGATGCCCAGATTATGAGACTGATCAAATATTGTCAATGGAATTAACTAAGGCTTAACTTACCAATTGCCAAATTCTGAAGCTAAAGTCTTTGTTCATAAGTTTCCACCTCTATAAAGTGTGGATGGTGCTCCAACTAGTGTTACAAACAAGGTAATACAAGACTTATTAATAATTATTAATTCCATGACTTCCGGTCATGGCCGCCACGTAGAAGGACGTGCTTCACTCGACTCTGCTCTTAAAAATAAAAAAAAATCGGCAAATAACCCTCTCAATTGGAATAAAACCTATCCCAGCGTTTGGGTGAGGACATGCCGGTAAAGCCTAAGGCTGGGAAATCAGGTGGAGGAAAAACTGAACCGCCGAAACAGTCCAAGTTAACGGACTTTCACATCCGTGACGAAGCAGAAAAATCCCCAGATATGGCGGAGCAAGCCAGCGGAGGAGCGGCGAATGCTGGTGACAGCACAGGTGCGGTGCTTGCTGCCATTGGCTCAATGAGAGCAGACTTCTCTACTAAGTTTGATGGGATTATAGCAGCGATAGAGGGTTTGAGAAAGGAATTAAGCGATTGTATGGAACGTGTAACGCAGGTGGAGCTCCGAATTTCCAGCGCTGAGAATGACGTCACCAGCCTACAATTAAAGGTGTGCACATTGGAATTAAACAATAAACTTCTGGAAGATAATGTCCTGGATTTAAAATCCCGGTCGAGACGGAACAATCTGAGGCTGGTGGGTCTTCCTGAGGGTACGGAGGGGCGGGACTCATGTTTCTTTTTGGAAAAGTGGATCCCAAAAGGGCTGAACAACGCGGAGCTGCAGTCATCAGTTGTTCTGGAAAGCGCCCACCGAATTGGCCCACTGAGAGATAATAAGGCACCACCGAGGACGCTGATTATGAAGTTCCTCAGCTACAGAGACAGGATGACGATCTCCAACGCGGCGCGGGCCAAGGGAGAAATTAAATACCAGGATCAACAGGTGCGGTTCTACCCAGATTTGACCACAGGAATCCAACAATTAAGGAAACAGTTTGACCCCGCCCGTAAAGAGCTACGCAACCTTGGGATTCGTCATGGAGTGATTTATCCTGCAGGACTGCTGGTCACATATAAAGGGAGAACCCACACCTTCAAGAACCCAGAAGAGGCGCAGGAGCTCATCAAGAAGATCCAAGAAGAGACTGGTGGGAGCTAAGCATGAAGCATGAATAAGATATAAGGTAGAATATTTAAGCATTTGCACAGGCATCTGACTGATCTGAAGCAAAGCAAGTTCACAAAATACAGATTGTATTGTATTAAAAAAAATAAAAAAAACAAACAAACAAAAAAAAACTATGATGTACAAAGTTGCTATAAAATTTTGGAGTTAAGTTGGAAAACTACAGAAGAGAGTTAATGTTACGTCATTAAAAGCAGTAGAGTCAGGGTGATTGAGAGGAGAAAGAAAGAGTGGTTTTGCCTGATCCTTGTGAGTGAGGAGCAGTCAATGGCTATAGCGGGAGACGGAATTTTTTTTTTTGATTTTGGGGGGATTACCATGAATGTGGGAAGGGGGAATTTGTTTGTGTGTAGTTTGTAGGATGAATGTTCAACCACTCATGTTTTTGCTTCTCTGTGTGAGCATGTTTACATTGCTAGGTAATCTCAAATTTCTTATTGATCATAGACCAAAGCGTTAATCTAAATTTAACTTCATGGAATTGCAGAGGTCTACAAAATTTCAAAAAACTTAAACAAGTTATGAATAAAATAAAAGACATAGGTTCAAAAATTGTGTTTTTACAAGAAACTCATCTAATAGAGGAGGATGTAAAAAGAATTAAAAAAAGATGGCAGGGAAGTGTATTCACCTCATCATTTTCATCTCGAGCAAGGGGAGTTATGACTCTCATACACAAAACAGTCCCATTTCAAGTGAAAAATGTAATTGGAGACAAATTAGGAAGATACCTAATTATTCGAGGATCTTTGTTATTAGAAAATATAAATCTGGTGAACTTATACGGTCCCAATATAGATGATCAAAACTTCTTTGCTAATTTATTTCTTATTTTATCATCACTTACAGGGCAACATATAATAGCAGGGGATTTTAATTGTACATTGAATCCCAGCATAGAAAGATCAACAGGACTGGACTGTACGCACAATGGATGCAGGATGACCATTAATCATTTTATGAAAGAATTGAGATTGCTAGACATATGGAGAGAAATGAAACCGCAAGTTAAAGCCTACTCTTGTTATTCTAATACCTACAAGACATTCTCACGTATTGGCTATTTTTTGATCTCCACAGAATTAAGGTCCAAGATTCAAAACTGTTTCTATGATAACACTGTGATCTCTGATCATGCACCCTGCTGTCTAATATATGTAGATAAGAAACTGACAAAGGAACCAGGTAGGTGGCAATTTCAGCATAAATGGCTTCAGGAATTTGTTAAGTACATAGAAAAACAGATAGATGAGTTCTTTGATATCAATACTACACAAACATCAGCATGTATAAAGTGGGAGGCTTTCAAAGCTTTTATTAGGGGGCATATTATTAGTTATACAGGTTCAAAATCTAAGAAGACTCGAGAGGAGAGAGTCCAATTGGAACATAAAATAAAAATTCTCCAAGAAAAAGTGTATGCAGGAAGTGACCCAAAGTTAGAGAACGAATTACTGATTCTGAGAGCTGAATATGACAAAAAATCAGCGAATAGAGCTGCCTCGAGTCTTCTAAGATTGAAGCAATCTTTTTATGAACAAGGTGAAAAATCAGGGAAATTATTGGCATGGCAGATTAAACAATTAGAATTTAAAACACCAATTACCAGTATTATAAGTAACGGACAGGCAGTTGTAGATCCTTTAGAAATTAACAGTGCCTTTAGAGATTATTATGAAAAACTATATGACATAAAAAATGAAACTGACTTAACAAAACTAAATGGGTTTTTGGACGAATTATCTATACCTTGTATTCCAAATGAAAACAGGGAGATACTGGAGTCTAAAATTAGTCAAGAAGAAGTTGGGATAGCCATTGATGATATGAAATCAGGAAAAAGTGCAGGACCAGATGGTCTTCCAGTTGACCTCTATAAAAAATTTAAGAATAAATTAATAAAGCCATTTTTGGAAATGGTTTTAGAAGCATTTCAAAATAGTAATTTACCACTATACATGAATAATGCCTTAATTATACTGTTGCCAAAACCAGGTAAACCCTCTAATAAATGTGAAAATATGAGACCAATAAGCCTATTAAATGCTGACCTTAAGATAATCTGTAAAATTTTAGCAAGACGGCTACAAGAAATATTACCAAATATTATTAACCAAGATCAGAATGGCTTTATAAAGGGAAGACAAGGCTTCCATAATGTAAGAAGACTATTTAATATTATCTATTCTAATAAAGAAGCACCGGATACAGCTCTCCTATCATTGGACGCCGAAAAGGCCTTTGATAGGGTCGAATGGCCCTTTTTTTTTGAAGACCTACAAAGGTTTGGATTTGGAAATAATTTCATAAAATGGGTTCAGATAATATACAATAATGCTACAGCAGAAATCCTAACAAACAGCAATATCTCAAAATCAATAAAAATCAATAGAGGATGTCGACAAGGCTGTCCACTTTCACCTTTACTGTTTACTATGGCAATTGAACCTTTAGCGATGGCAGTACGTTTACATCCACAAATATATGGAATTAAAATAGGACCAACAGAACATAAAATCTCCCTGTATGCTGGTGACATAATTTTGTTCATGTCAAATCTTAAAAAATCAATTCCGACTTTGTTAAATTTAATAAAGAATTTTGGGGAAATATCAGGATATAAAATAAATAAAACTAAATCTTCAATATTAATGCTAAATGAGACCCAGAGAAATCACCCAGGTCCTGAGGTAAATCAATTCAAAGTTGTAAATCAGTTTAAATATTTAGGAATTCAAATTTTGCCTTAGCTAGAATTAGTCGCCAGCGCCAACTATGAAGCCTTAATGATAGACATTAATGAGTTACTTCAGAGATGGATGTCACTACCAATGTCGATGATTGGGAGAATTAATATACTTAAAAGTAATATCTTACCCAAAATGCTTTATTTATTTCAATACATTCCTTTACCACCACCTTCAGATCTATTCTTAAGAATTAAAAAAAAGTTAGTGGAATTTATATGGAACAATAGAAAGGCTAGAATACGTCTGTCCTTACTATATTTACCATTTGATCATGGAGGTCTGAAATGTCCAAACTTTATGTTGTATTACTGGTCAGCACAACTGAGGTCTATGACATATTATTTTTCATCAAATGATCTCCCTCACTGGACTGAAATGGAATCATACAATTTACCTTAACCTCTTCCCTTATTCATATACTCAGACTTGGCTAAAAAATTACAGAAACAAGTTAAAAATCCAATTGTAAAGCACATGATCAAAATATGGTGTGAAACAAAAAAATATCTAAAAGAATCACACTTATTGTCACAATTTAGCCCAACATGGGGTAATCAATATTTTAAACCAGGGAGAGCGGATGCTGTATTTAAAGTATGGAATTTAAAAGGGATTCAAAAGATTCGAGACTTATATTTGTCAGGTTCAGATAACATAATGTCTTTTGAAGAACTGAGGCTCAAATTTAATCTTAATAGAACACATTTTTTAAATATCTTCAGCTTAGGAACTTTATTCGATCAAATCAAAATAATGCTCTCATCCAACCTACTTATCCATCCTTGGAAAAAATCTTGACGAAAGATAGTAAGAGAAAGGGTATTATTTCAGAGTTTTATAACTCATTGACATTATCCTCAAGTGAAAACTCACAGAAAAGACTGAATTATTGGAAAGAAGACCTGCAAACTGAAATTTCAGAGGAACAATGGGAATTGGCTTGTGCAGAAGCTCAAACCAAATCAATAAATGTACATCTTAAATCGATACATTTTAAATGGTTAATGCGGATGTATGTTACACCAGTGGAGTTAAATAGATATAACAAAAACATACCAGATACGTGCACAAAATGTATGGAAAGTAAAGGAACCCTATTTCATTGTTTATGGGAATGTAGAAAAATTAGAATGTTTTGGGAAGAGGTGAGGGTAACAATTGGAAAAATAATTTCAAAACAAATCATATTGAATCCTAAACTGTTTTTGTTGGGTCTTTATCCAGAAAAGCATAACTTTAGTAAGAGTGAGAGAGCATTCATAGACCTCAGTTTGCTTAACACCAAAAAATGTATTGCACTATTGTGGAAAAAGACTCATAGACCAGATGTGACTCAGTGGTTAAGACAGATGTTAACAAACCTTCCACTAGAAAGAATAACATAAATACTGAAATCAAAAGAAATTGTGTTTGAGAATATATGGAGACCTTTCATTGATTATCTAAAGAATTTAAACATAACTTTTGAAGAAGGTGAATGTGTGTGGACCTTGTAAATTCCAAATTGGTGAATGTATAGTATGTATACTTACGTAATGGATTGCCTAGACTAAATAGAGGAGCATTGTTGAAGACCTGCCTTTGTTAGTGGTTGTTGGTGTTTTTAGTATTTTTTTAAAAATTATTTTAGTGTCAGTGTTTGATTGTTTGTGTTTTGTTTGCAAAAAGGTTCAATAAAAATATTGTGGGAAAAAATTATTATTAATTCCAGTTATTAATTATTAATAATCACATACATTTGCTGGGACGGTCTGCCGCTGAGTGTGAAGCGGCTGGGATGAGAATCAGTACCTCCAAGTCCGAGTCCATGGTCCTCAGCCGGAAAAAGGTGGATTGTCCTCTCTGGGTTGGGGACAGGCTCCTGCCCCAAGTGGAGGAGTTTAAATATCTTGGAGTCTTGTTCACGAGTGAGGGGAAAATGGAGCGAGAGATTGACAGACGGATTGGAGCAGCATCTGCAGTGATGCGGACGTTGTACCGGTCTGTTGTGGTGAAGAGGGAGCTGAGTTCTAAGGCAAAGCTGTCGATCTACCAGTCAATCTACGTTCCTACTCTCACCTATGGTCATGAGCTTTGGGTAATGACCGAAAGAACAAGATCGCGGATACAAGCGGCTGAAATGAGCTTTCTCCATAGGATTGCTGGACTCACCCTCAGAGATAAGGTGAGGAGCTCAGTCATCCGGGAGAGGCTCAGAGTAGAACCGCTGCTCCTCTACATTGAAAGAAGTCAGTTGAGGTGGTATGGGCATCTGATTAGGATGCCTCCTGGACGCCTCCCACTTGAGGTGTTTCAGGCACGTCCCACTGGGAGGAGACCCCAGGGCAGACCCAGGACTCGGTGGAGAAACTATGTCTCCCAGCTGGTCTGGGAACGCCTTGGTATCCTCTCTGAAGAGCTGGAGCAGGTGGCTGGGGAGAGGGAAGTCTGGGCTTCTCTGCTTGAACTGCTGCCTCCGCGACCCGGACCTCCGGAAAAGCGGTAGAAGATGGATGGATAATCACAAACATATGAATGGTGTCCCCACCTCATGATAATGCGACACACAAGAAAACACAAAATGCAGTTTTTAAATGAAGGTGTTTATTATTAAGGGTAAAAAAAATCCAAACCTTCATGGCCCTGTGTGAAAAAGTGACCCCCCCCCCCCCCCCCCGGTTGAAACATAAATTAACTGTGGTTTATCACATCTTTGGAAAGCTGAGTTCAATTTCTCTAGCCATACCCAGGCCTGATTACTGCCACACCTATTCTCAATCAAGAAATCACTTAAATAGGACCTGCCTGACAAAACGAAGTAGACCAAAAGATCCTCAAAAGCTAGACATCATGCTGTGATCCAAAGAAATTCAGTAACAAATGAGAAACAAAGTAATTGAGATCTATCAGTCTGGAAAAGGTTATAAAGACATTTCTAAAGCTTTGGGACTCCAGCGAACCACAGTGAGAGCCATTATCCATAATACATAAATGGCAAAAACAAGGAACAGTGGTGAACCTTTCCAGGAGTGGCCGACCATTATTACCACAAGAGTGCAGTGACAACTCATCCAAGAGGTCACAAAAGACCCCACAACAACATCCAAAGAACTGCAGGCCTCACTTGCCTCAGTTAAGGTCAGTGTTCATGACTCCACCATAAGAAAGAGACTGAGCAAAAATGGCCTGCATGGCAGAGTTCCAAGATGAAAACCACTGCTGAGAAAAAAGAACAAACACTCGTCTCAGTTTTGCTAAAAAACATGTTGATGATCCCCAAGACTTTTGGGAAAATACTCTGTGGACTGACGAGACAAAAGTTGAACTTTTTGGAAGACGTGTGTCCCATTACACCCAGTGTAAAAGTAACACAGCATTTCAGAAAAAGAACATCATACCAACAGTAAAATATGGTGGTGGTAGTGTGATGGTCTGGGGCTGTTTTGCTGCTTCAGGACCTGGAAGACTTGCTGTGGTAAATGGAACCATGAATTCTGCCGTCTAACAAAAAATCCTGAAGGACAATGTCCAGCCATCTGTTTGTGACCCCAAGCGGAAGCGCACTTGGGTTCTGCGGCAGGACAATGATTGAAAACACACCAGCAAGTCCACCTCTGAATGGCTTAAGAAAAACAAAATGAAGACTTTGGAGTGGCCTAGTCAAAGTCCAGACCTGAATCTGATTGAGATGCTGTGGCATGACCTTAAAAAGGTGGTTCATGCTCGAAAACCTTCCAATGTGGCTGAATAACAACAATTCTGCAAAGATGAGGGGACCAAAATTCCTCCACAGCGCTGTAAAAGACTCACTGCCAGTTATTGCAAACGCTTCGTTGCAGTTGTTGCTGCTAAGGGTGGCCCAACCAGTTATTAGGTTCAGGGGGCAATCACTTTTTCCACACAGGGCCATGTAGGTTTGGATTTTTTTTCCCTAAATAATAAACACCTTCATTTAAAAACTGCATTTTGTGTTTACTTGTGTTATCTTTGTCTAATATTTAAATTTGTTTGATGATCTGTAACATTTAAGTGTGACAAATATACAGGAAAAAATGAGAAATCAGGAAGGGGGCAAATACTTTTTCACCCCACTGCAAGTGTTTTCAATGTATTTTGATATTTCTTTAAATTTCTCCTTCCAGGCTTAACAATGAATTCCATTAGGTGGTTTAGTGTGGTGGTGAAAGCGGCCTGGGGCCACGTCCACGGGAATCTGCAAGTCGCTGCGTAGCAGTTGCTTGTCAGCCCCAGTGGGTTTGTGAATAATGAACCTCCCGTTGATAACTGCACAAAGACTAGAGTCTATGTTATGTAGATAGGGTTTTTTTTTTTTTTTTGACTTAGGCAGTCAGGGTGGAGAGTTTCCAGGGTGTCATTTTTTTAAACACTTTCTTCTGCTTGTTTGCCCTATTAAGTTTGGTACGGTTGTGCAATCTACTCAGGTGTGTGATGAGAGGTGCTGACAGCGTTTTTGTGAATGGGCAAGTGGTTGTGGTGTCCGTGTGACATCAGCGCTCGTTATTGCGCAGCGTTTTCTGAACGAACGCACAGCTGTTGGGGAGACACGGGGGTTGGTGAGTGAGTTAATTTGTAAATCCGTTTGTAGTGCTTTGCTGTTTGGAGCACGGCTTAACTGTTTTCAGGTTATTGGGCAGAGTACTCCCCTCATGGATCGTCACCTTATCGCGGTGGGGGGTTTGCGTGCCCTAGTGATCCCAGGAGCTATATTGTCCAGGGCAATTTGCCTCTGGTAGGGTCACCCAAGTCAAGCCGGTCCTGGGTGAAGGGCCAGACTAAGAACGATCCAACAGACTCAAGATAAATGCTAGAACAAGGATTCAGTGTACCGCGCTCGGTATGAGGTTACCGGGGTCCCACCCTGGAGCCAGGCCTGGGGGAAGGGCTCGATGGCTAGCGTCTGGTGGCCGGGGTTCAGCCCATGGGTCCCGGCCAGGCTCAGCCCGAAGGAGTTACATGGGTCCGCCCTAAAGTGGGCTCACCAGCTACAGGAGGGATCATGGGGGTTTGGTGCCATGTGGATCAGGTGGCGGAGTCCTCGGCGGTCTGATCCCAAATTTCTTAAACTGGATTTTGGGACGTGGAATGTCACCTCTCTGGTGGGGAAGGAGCCTGAGCTGGTGCATGAGGTTGAGAGATACTGGCTAGATATAGTCGCCCTCACCTCAACATACAGCTCAAGATCCGGAACCAGTCTCCTGGAGAGGGGCTAGAGCTTGGCCTACTCTGGAGTTGCCCCGGGGGAGAAGCAACGAGCAAGGGTGGGTATTCTTGTATTCCCCCACCTTGCTGCCTCTATATTGGAGTTTTCCCCGGTGGACGAAAGGGTTGTTTCCCTGCACCTTCGGGTTGGGAAACGGGTCCTGACCATCATTTCTGCCTATGCACCAAATGATGGTTCAGAGTACCCACCCTTTTTGGAGTCTCTGACTGGGGTGCTGGAGTGCTCCTCTAGGAGACTCCTTTGTCCTACTGGGGGACTTCAATGTGCACATGGGCAACGACAGTGAAACCCAGAGGGTGGTGATTGGGAGGAACGGCCTGCCCGATCTGAACCCAGGTGGTGTTCAGTTATTGGACTTCTGTGCTAACCCCAGTTTGTCCATAACGAACACCATGTTCAAGCATAAGGGTGTCCATATGTGGTGCACCTGGCACCAGGACACCCTAGGTCGCAGGTCGATGATCAATTTTGCTATCGTATCATCGGACCTGTGACCGTTTGTCTTGGATACTCGTGTAAAGAGAGGTGCAGAGCTGTCAACTGATCACCACCTGGTCGTGAGTTGGATCCAATGGCAAGGGAGGATGCCATTCAGACCTGGTAGACCCAAACGTATAGTGAGGGTGTGTTAAGAATGTATAGCTGAGGCATCTGTCCGGGAGGTTTTCAACTCCCACCTCCGAAAGAACTTCAACCACATTCTGAGGGAGTCTGGAGACATAGAGTCTGAACGAGCCATGTTCTCCACCTCCATTGTTGAAGCGGCTGCCCAGAGCTGCAGCCGCAAGGTCGTTGGGGCATCTCGTGGTAGCAACCCCCAAACCAAGTGGTGGACACCAGTGGTGAGGGGGGCAATTAAGCTGAAGAAGGAGTCCTATCAAGCTTGGTTGGGTTGTGGGACTCCCGAAGCAGCTGAGGTGTACCAGCAGGCCAAGCAGAGTGCAGCTCAGGTGGTTGCTGAAGAAAAAACTTGGGTAAGGGAGGAGTTCAATGAGGCCACGGAACAACACTTTCAGTCGGCATCGAAGAGATTCTGGCAAACTGTCCGGCAGCTCAGGAGGGGGAAGCAGCTCCCTGTCCACACTGTGTATGGAGCAGATGGGGCGCTGCTGACTTCGGCTGGGGATATCATCGGGCGGAGGAAGGAATAACTTTATTTTTATTTTTTTTTTTCCACAATATCTTTATTGAACCTTTTTTTTTTTTTTTAACAAACATGATACAAACAATCAAACACTAACACTAAAGTACTACAAAAAAAAAAAAAAAATGCACTAAAAACACCAACAACCACCAACAAAATCAAATCTTCAACAATGCTCCTCTGTTTAGTCTAGACAATCCAATACATAAGTATACATATTATGTTCACCAGTTTGGAATTTACAAGGTCCACACACATCATTCACCTTCTTCTTCAAGAGTTATGTTTAAATTTTTTACATAATCAATAAAAGGTCTCCATATATTCTCAAACACAATTTCCTTTGATTTTAGTATATATGTTATTCTTTCTAATGGAAGGTTTGTTAACATCTGTCTTAACCACTGAGTCACATCTGGTCTATGAGTCTTTTTCCATAATAGTGCAATACATTTTTTGGCATTAAGCAAACTGAGGTCTATGAATGTTCTTTCACTTTTATTAAAATTATGCTTTTCTGGGTACAGACCCAACAAAAACAGTTTAGGATTCAATATGATTTGTTTTGAGATTATTTTTTCAATTGTTACCCTCACCTCTTCCCAAAACATTCTTATTAATCTACATTCCCATAAACAATGAAATAGGGTTCCTTTACTTTCCATGCACTTTGTGCATGTATCTGGTATATTTTTGTTATATCTATTTAACTCCTCCGGTGTAACATACATCCGCATTAACCATTTGAAATGTATCAATTTAAGGCGTGCATTTATTGATTTGGTTTGAGCTTCTGTACAAGCCAATTCCCATTGTTCCTCTGAAATTTCAATTTGCAGATCTTCTTTCCCCCCCTCATGGATCGTCACCTTACCGTGGTGGGGGGGTTTGCGTGCCCCAGTGATCCCAGGAGCTATGTTGTCTGGGGCAATTTGCCTCTGATAGGGTCTCCCAAGACAAACTGGTCCTGGGTGAAGGGCCAGACGAAGAACGATCCAACAGACTCTCATGATAAATTGTATATCAAGGATTCAGTGTACCCCGCCCGGTATGGGGTTACCGGGGCCCCACCCTGGAGCCAGGCCTGGGGGAGGGGCTCGAAGGCTAGCGTCTGGTGGCCGGGTTTCCACCCATGGGACCCGGCCGGGCTCAGCCCGAAGGAGTTACATGGGTCCGCCCTCCAGTAGGTTCACCACCTGCAGGAGGGATCATGGAAGTCCGGTGCTATGTGGATTAGGTGGCAGTCAAAGGCGGAGACCTTGGCGGACTGATCCCAAGCTTTCTAAACTGGCTTTTGGTACGTGGAATGTCACCTCTCTGGTGGGGAAGGAGCCTGAGCTGGTGTACGAGATTGAGCGATACCGGCTAGATATAGTCGGCCTCACCTCAACACACAGCTCCGGTTCCGGAACCAGTCTCCTGGAGAGGGGCTGGAGCTTGGCCTTTTCTGGAGTTGCCCCGGGCGAGAGGCGACGAGCAGGGGTAGGTATTCTTGTATCGCCCCACCTTGCTGCCTCTATATTGGAGTTTTCCCCGGTGGACGAAAGGGTTGCTTCCCTGCGCCTTCGGGTTGGGAAACGGGTCCTGACCATCATTTGTGCCTATGCACCAAATGATGTTTCAGAGTACCCACCCTTTTTGGAGTCTGTGACTGGGGTGCTGGAGGGTGCTCCTCCTGGAGACTCCATTGTCCTACTGGGGGACTTCAATGCGCACGTGGGCAACGACAGTGAAACCTGGAGGGGGGTGATTGGGAGGAACGGCCTGCCCGATCTGAACCCGAGTGGTGTTCAGTTATTGGACTTCTGTGCTAACCACAGTCTGTCTATAACGAACACCATGTTCAAGCATAAGGGTGTCCATATGTGCACCTGGCACCAGGACACCCTAGGCCGCAGGTCGATGATCGATTTTGTTATCGTATCATCAGACCTGCGACCGTATGTCTTGGACACCCGAGTAAAGAGAGGTGCAGAGCTGTCAACTGATCACCACCTGGTGGTGAGTTGGATCCGATGGCAGGGGAGGAAGCCATTCAGACCTGGTAGACCCAAACATATAGTGAGGGTGTGCTGGGAGCGTCTGGCTGAGGCCCCTGTCCGGGAGGCCTTCAACTCCCACCTCCGGAAGAACTTCAACCACATTCCGAGGGAGTCTGGAGACATGGAGTCTGAATGGGCCATGTTCTCCACCTCTGTTGTTGAAGCGGCAGCCCAGAGCTGCGGCCGCAAGGTGGTCGGTGCATCTCGTGGTGGCAACCCCCGAACCAAGTGGTGGACACCAGTGGTGAGGGGGGCCATTAAGCTGAAGAAGGAGTCCTATCAAGCTTGGTTGGCTTGTGGGACTCCCGAAGCAGCTGAGGTGTACCGGCAGGCCAAGCGGAGTGCAGCTCGGGTGGTTGCTGAAGCAAAAACCCGGGTATGGGAGGAGTTCGGTGAGGCCATGGAACAAGACTTTCGGTCGGCTTCAAAGAGATTCTGGCAAACTGTTCGGCGGCTCAGGAGGGGAAAGCAGCTCCCCGTCCACACTGTGTATGGGGCGGATGGGACACTGTTGACTTCAACTGGGGATATCGTCGGGCGGTGGAAGGAATACTTCGAGGATCTCCTCAATCCCACTGATACGCCTTCCACAGAGGAAGCAGGGTTTGGGGACGAGGGGGATGACTCGCCTATCACAGGGGCTGAGGTCGCCAAGGTGGTTAAAAATCTCCTTGGTGGCCGGGCCCCGGGGGTGGACGAGATTCGCCCCGAGTACCTCAAGGCCCTGGATGTTGTTGGGTTGTCATGGTTGACACGCCTCTGCAACATTGCGTGGAGGTCGGGGGCAGTGCCTTTGGCATGGCAAACCGGGGTGGTGGTTCCTCTCTTCAAAAAAGGGGACCGGAGGGTGTGCTCCAACTTTAGAGGGATCACACTCCTCAGCCTCCCTGGGAAGGTCTATGCCAAGGTACTGGAGAGGAGAGTCCGGCCGTTGGTCGAACCTCGGATTCAGGAGGAGCAATGTGGTTTTCGTCCTGGCCGTGGCACATCGGACCAGCTCTTTACCCTCTCGAGAATTCTTGAGGGTTCGTGGGAGTTTGCCCAACCAGTTTACATGTGTTTTGTGGACTTGGTGAAGGCATTTGACCGCGTCCCTCGTGGATTTTTGTGGGGGGTGCTTCGGGAGTATGGGGTATCGGGCTTGTTGTTACGAGCTATTCGGTCTCTGTACGACCGTTGTGAGAGTTTAGTTCGCATTGCCAACACTCGGTCGGAGTCATTCCCAGTGAGAGTTGGACTCCGCCAGGGCTGCCCTTTGTCACCGGTCCTGTTCATAATTTTTATGGACAGGATTTCTAGGCGCAGCCAGGGAATGGAGGGTGTCATGCTTGGTGACCACAGGATCTCATCTCTGTTGTTTGCAGATGATGTTGTCCTGTTGGCTTCATCCAGCAATGACCTACAGCTCTTGCTGGGACGGTTTGCCGCTGAGTGTGAAGCGGCTGGGATGAGAATCAGCACCTCCAAGTCCGAGTCCATGGTCCTCAGCCGGAAAAAGGTGGATTGTCCTCTCCGGGTTGGGGACAGGCTCCTGCCCCAAGTGGAGGAGTTTAAGTATCTTGGGGTCTTGTTCACGAGTGAGGGGAAAATGGAGCGAGAGATCGACAGACGGATTGGAGCAGCATCTGCAGTGATGCGGACGTTGTACCGGTCTGTTGTGGTGAAGAGGGAGCTTAGTTCTAAGGCAAAGCTGTCGATTTACCAGTCAATCTACGTTCCTACTCTCACCTATGGTCACGAGCTTTGGGTAATGACCGAAAGAACGAGATCGCGGATACAAGCGGCTGAAATGAGCTTTCTCCGTAGGATTGCTGGACTCACCCTCAGAGATAGGGTGAGGAGCTCAGTCATCCGGGAGAGGCTCAGAGTAGAACCGCTGCTCCTCCACATTGAAAGGAGTCAGTTGAGGTGGTATGGGCATCTGATTAGGATGCCTCCTGGACGCCTCCCACTTGAGGTGTTTCAGGCACGTCCCACTGGGAGGAGACCCCGGGGCAGACCCAGGACTCGGTGGAGAGACTATGTCTCCCAGCTAGTCTGGGAACGCCTTGGTATCCCCTCTGAAGAGCTGGAGCAGGTGGCTGGGGAGAGGGAAGTCTGGGCTTCTCTGCTTGAACTGCTGCCTCCGCGACCCGGACCTCCGGAAAAGCGGTAGAAGATGGATGGATGGATGGATAGATCTTCTTTCCAGTAGTTTAATCTTTTCAGTGAATTTTCACTTGAAGATAGTGTCAATGAGTTATAAAACTCTGAAATAATACCCTTTCTTTTACTATCTTTCATCATCATTTTTTCCAAGGATGAATAAATAGGTCGAGTGAGAGCTTTATTTTGATTTGATCGAATAAAGTTTCTAAGTTGAAGATATTTAAAAAAATGTGTTCTATTGAGATTAAATTTGATCCTCAGCTCTTCAAAAGACATTATGTTGTCTGCACATGGCAAATATAAATCCTGAATCTTTTGTATCCCTTTTAAATTCCATACTTTAAATACAGCGTCCGCTCTCCCTGGTTTAAAATATTGATTACCCCATATTGGACTAAATTGTGACAATAACTGTGGTTCTTTTAAATAGTTTTTAGCTTCACACCATATTTTGATCATATGCTTTACAAATGGATTTTTAACTTGTTTTTGTAATTTTTTTGCCGAATCTGAGTATATGAATATGGGAAGAGGTAAAGGTAAATTGTATGATTCCATTTCAGTCCAGTGAGGGAGATCATTTGATGAAAAATAATATGTCATAGACCTCAGTTGTGCCGACCAATAATACAACATAAAATTTGGACATTTCAGACCTCCACGATCAAATGGTAAATATAATAAAGACAAACGTAATCTAGCCCTCCTGTTGTTCCATATAAATTCCACTAACTTTTTTTTTATTCTTGAGAATAGATCTAAAGGTGGTGATAAGGGAATGTATTGAAATAAATAAAGTATTTTAGGTAAAATATTACTTTTAAGTATATTGATTCTCCCGATCATCGACATTGGTAGTGACATCCATCTCTGAGTTAACTCACTGATATCTGACATTAAGGCTTCATAGTTGACACTGGCGACTGATTCTAGCTTAGGCATAATTTGGATTCCTAAATATTTAAACTGATTTACAACATTGAATTGATTTACCTCAGGGGCTGGGTAATTTCTCTGGGTCTCATTTAGCATTAATATTGAAGATTTAGTTTTATTTATTTTATATCCTGATATTTCCCCAAAATTCTTTATTAAATTCAACAAGGTTGGAATTGATTTTTTTAGATTCGACATAAACAAAATTATATCATCGGCGTACAGGGAGATTTTATGTTCTGTTGGTCCAACTTTAATTCCATATATTTGTGAATGTAAACGTATCGCTATCGCTAAAGGTTCAATTGCCATAGTAAACAGTAAAGGTGAAAGTGGACAGCCTTGTCGACATCCTCTATTGATTTTTATTGGTTTTGAAATATTGTTATTTGTTAGGATTTCTGCTGTAGCATTATTGTATATTATTTGAACCCATTTTATGAAATTATTTCCAAGTCCAAACCTTGCTTAGCTCCCACCAGTCTCTTCTTCTTCTTTGATCTTCTTGATGAACTCCTGCGCCTCCTCTGGGGTCTTGAAGATGTGGGTTCTGCCCTCATACGTGGTCAGCAGTCTCGCAGGATAGATTACACCATGACGAATCCCAAGGTTGCGCAGCTCCTTACGTACGGGATCAAACTGCTTCCTCAATTGCTGGATTCCTGTGGCCAAATCTGGGTAGAACCGCACCTGCTGGTCCTGGTGTTTAATCTCTCCTTTAGCACGTGCAGCGTTGAAGATCTTCATCCTGTCTCTGTTGCTAAGAAACTTCATAATTAAGGTCCTCGGCGGTCCCTTATCTCTCCGTGGGCCAATACGATGTGCTTTTTCCAGAACCACTGCTGATTGCAACTCCTCGCTGCCCAGCACCTCCGGAATCCACTTTTCCAGAAAGGAACATACGTCCCGACCTTCTGATTCCTCTGGAAGACCCACCAGCCTCAAATTATTCTGTCTCGACCGAGATTCCAAATCCAAAATATTATCTTCCAGAGATTTATTTTTTTTTTCCAAAGTGCGCACCTTTAATTGAAGACGGGTGACGTCATCTTCAGCACTAGCGAGACGGAGCTCCATCTGCGCCGTTCGTTCTACACAGTCACCCAATTCCTTTCTTATTCCTTCCAACGCTGTCATAATCCCATCAAATCTAGAGGAAAAGTCCGCTCTCATTGAACTCATGGCTGCCATCAGCGCATCTGCGCCATTCCCCGCAGAAATCGCAGCGTTGCCAGCCTCCTCCGCCATATATGGAGTTTTGTTTGCTGCGTCACAGACCTGAAAGTCCGTTAATTTGGACTGTTTCGGCGGCTCGCTTTTTCCTTTTCCTGGTTTTCCAGCCTTAGGCTTCGCCGACATATCCTCGCCCAAATGCTGGGATACGTTCTGTCCCAAATGAGAGAGTTATTTGCCGATTTTTTTTTTCCAGGAGCAGAGCAGAGCGAGACACGTCCGTCCTACGTGGCAGCCATAACCGGAAGCACTTTATTTTTATTTATTTATTTAGCGCCATTTCACAACAAGGGTGATCTCATAGCACTTTCAACTGTAGGGGAAACCCCCACAATTGCAGAAAGACCCCAGGAATCAGGCGATCCCCTATGAGCAAGCACTTGGTGACAGTGGAGAGAAAAAACTCCCTTTTAACAGAAAGAAACCTCCAGCAGAACCAGGCTCAGGGAGGGGCAGTCATCTGCTGCAACTGGCTGGAGGGTGAGGGGACAGAGAAGATGAAAAGAACAGACATGTAGAGAGCAAACAGCACGATGGGGACTCAATCTATGGGAGACAACAAACAGATGTTAATGACCAGCAAAAAAAAAAAAAAAAAATTTCATTGAGAGTGAAGAAAGGAGTGAAGCCCAGTACAATTATTGGAGGTCCCCCGGCTTTCTAAACCTAATAGCAGCATAACTAAGGGAGGGTTCAGAAACACATGATCCCTCCCTAATTGTAGGCTATATCAAAAAGGAAGGTTTTTACCCTATTCTTAAAAACAGAGATTGAGTACGACTCCCGAATCCAGATTGGCAGCTGGTTCCACAAGAGAGGAGCTTGATAACTAAAGGCTCTGCCCCCCCATTGTACATTTGGAGATTCGAGGTATTACAAGTAATCTTGCATTTTGGGAGCATAGTGCTCTGTTAGGATAATAGGGCAATATCAGATCTTTTAAATAAAAAGGGGCCTGATTGTTTAGAGCTTTGTAAGTGAGAAGAAGGATTTTAAACTTAATTCTAAACTCTATGGGAAGCCAATGAAGGGAGGCCAGAACCGGAGAAATATGATCTCTCTTTCTAGTACCTGTTAAAACTCGTGCAGCAGCATTTTGGATCAACTGAAGACTTTTTAAAGATGTTTTAGGACAACCTGGTAAAGAGTTACAGTAATCTAATCTAGAGCTAACAAAAGTGTGGATCAGTTTCTCAGCATCACTCTGAGACAAGATGCTCCTAATCTTGGCAATATTATGCAAATGATAGAAGGCAGTCTGAGAAACAAATTTAATATGTGAATTGAAAAACAGATCTTGATCAAAAATAACTCCAAGGTTCCTCACAGAACTATTAAGAGAAAGAGTAACTGCATCCAAACTACGAGTTTGGTTTGGAAAGGTATTTCTAAGGTTTCTTTGGACCAACAAGAATTACTTCAGTCTTACCTGAATTTAATAGCAGGAAATTACAAGTCATCCAAGCTTTGATTTTCTTAAGACAGGCTTCCAACTTGGCTAATTGATTACTATCATCTGGCTTCAATGATAGGTATAATTGTGTGTCATCTGCATAACAGTGAAAATATATGCAGTGCTTTCTAATGATGTTGCCTAACGGAAGCCTGACGGAAGCATATATAAACTAAAAAGAGTAGGGCCTAGCACAGATCCCTGTGGAACTCCATGACTAAGCTTCTCACTTACAAAGCTCTTAACAATCAGGTCCCTCTTTATTTAAAAGATCTGATACTACCCTATCATCCTAACAGAGCACTATGCTCCCAAAATGCAGGACTACTTGTAATACCTAGAATCTCCAAAAGTACAATGGGAGGCAGAGCCTTCAGTTATCAAGCTCCTTTCCTGGGGAACCAGTTACCAATCTGGATTCGGGAGTCAGACTCGATCTCTGTTTTTAAGAATAGGGTAAAAACCTTCCTTTTCGATATAGCCTACAATTAGGGAGGGATCATGTGTCTCTGAACCCCCCTTAGTTATGCTGCTAATAGATTTAGACAGCCGGGGGACCTCCAATAATGTACTGGGCTTCACTCCTTTAATGTTTGCTCTCTACATGTCTGTTCTTTTCATCTTCTCTATCCCTTCACCCCCCAGCCAGTCGCAGCAGATGACTGCCCCTCCCTGAGCCTGGTTCTGCTAGAGGTTTCTTCCTGATAAAAGGGACATTTTCCTCTCCACCGTCGCCAAGCGCTTGCTCACAGGGGATTGTCTGATTGCTGGGGTCTTTCTGCAATTGTGGGGGTTTCCCCTACATTTGAAAGTGCTATGAGATGACTGTTGTTGTGAAATGGCGCTATATAAATAAAGCTGAATTGAATTATCTCGGGGTCTCATTCATGATTGAGGGGAGAATGGAGCGAGAGATTGACAGACGGATCGGAGCAGCATCTGCAGTGATGCGGACGTTGTACCGGTCTGTTGTGGTGAAGAGGGAGCTAAGCTCTAAGGTAAAGCTGTCGATTTACCAGTCAGTCTACATTCCTACCCTCACCTATGGTCATGAGCTTTGGCTAATGACCGAAAGAACAAGATCGCAGATACAAGCAGCTGAAATGAGCTTTCTTCGTAGGATTGCTGGACTCACCCTCTGAGATAGGGAGAGGCTCAGAGTAGAACTGCTGCTCCTCCACATTGAAAGGAGCCAGTTGAGGTGGTATGGGCATCTGATTAGGATGCCTCCTGGATGCCTCCCACTTGAGGTGTTTTGGGCACATCCCTCTGGGAGGAGACCCTGGGGCAGACCCAGGACTCGCTGGAGAGACTATGTTTTCCAGCTGGTCTGGGAACGCCTTGGTATCCTCCTGAAGAGCTGGAGCAGGTGGCTGGAGAGAGGAAAGTCTGGGTTTCTCTGCTTGAACTGCTGCCTCCCTGACCTGGACCTCCAGAAAAGCGGTAGAAGATGGATGGATGGATGAACAGAGTGCTGCACCTGTGATAATCATTCTTGCACATCAGTCTATTGTTTGTACGTGTTGGCATTTGCATAACACGAGGTTATGATGTCGGCTGTAGAAGGTTTTCTACCTTGTCCTTCTGAGGAGGAGTTAGAACGCTGTTCACAGGAGCAGCTTGTTAAAATTGCAGAGCGGTTTGAGTTGGATGTGGGGGACAAACGGTCCAAAGAAAACATGAAGCAGATTATAAAAGTAAATCTGTTGGCCAAAGGTGTCCTCACATCTACAACTCAAGTCGAGGCTTCTGCTCAGCACTCTGATGCTGCTTTTGTGTCAGGTTTAACCAGAGATGTTGCTGGGTTAACTTTTGAACAGCATGAAAGATTGTTATTGCTGGGACTGGAAGTAAAACAGATGCAGTTGGAGCAATGTAGATTTTTCTTTGTTTGAGCATGTTGCTGGTAGTCAAGCCTGGTCTGACTCAGAGCGCACATTACTGCTACAGCCATTTTTTGAGTTATCAGAGAAGACCTGTAAGAACATTTTAAACAATTATTCCAGCAGTGCGTACATCATAATTTCTCTGTCATCTCAGCCCTGGGTATTGACTAAATCATTCCACAATATACCAAATTGCTCAAACCACCTTTTTTATGGTATTCTTGCTGCAGCAGGCACACATTGAGTCTAATACACATCTACAACTTCACAAGGTAATCAAAACTCCAGCAACACCAGGTACCAAAAAGAGCCTCAATATTTTAATAAATATTTATTCTTATTTAACCCTCAGGGACCACTGAGTGCATTGCACATGCTTTTCATTCTTCATTTTTTGATCACTTTGGCTGTATTCATGGATATGGCATGAACTTTGGAAATTGTGTATTTTTAGTTGATCTTGTTACTTCCAGTTCAACTCCTACTAAAATACATTGTGTAGAAGCAATTGTTACACTCATACTGCACGGTGGGCTGCACGGTGGCGCAGTGGTTTAGCACTGTGGCAGCACAGTTTTACCCTCGGCCGGGGGATCGCGGGGATCATGAGATCGTGGGTTTGATCCAAGCCCCCGACCAACAGTGAGCTGTGTGGAGTTTGCATGTTCTCCCCGTGTTGCGTGGGTTTACTCCGGGATTTCTCCGGTTTCCTCCCGCATACCAAAAACATGTAGGTTTAGGGCGCTCGCGCACGCAGCGACTGACAGCCGGTGGCTTGTCACCAGACTGCAAACCAAATCTACCTACGGGTACAAATAAGTAACAAAAAAAAAAAAAAATACTGTTAAACGCAAAAAATGTGCTACTGAAATCCATTCAAGCTGCAATTTTCAATCTCACTGCCATTAAAGCACAATACATGCATTTTATTACCTCCGTCAAGGAGGTTATGTTTATGCCAGCGTTGGTTTGTTTATTTGTCCCATCCACAGATCATCGGTTTGTTTATTTGCTCCCTCCATGGATCATTGGTTTGTTTGTTTGTCCCCTCCGTGGATCGCCACCTTATCGTGGTGGAGGGGTTTGTGTGGCAGAATAATCCCAGGAGCTATGCTGTCGGGAGCAACTTGCCCCTGGTAGTGTCTACCAAGGAAAACTGGTCCTGGGTGAAGAGCCAGACTAAGAGCGGTACAGTGAATCTCCACGAAAAACGTTGCATCAAGGACGCGGTGTACCCAAAATTAGACACATGGGTCTGCCCTCCAGTGGACTCACCACCTGCAGGAGGGATCATGGCGATCATGGTGCTATGTGAACCGGGTGAAAGTCTGGGCTGCTCTGCCCGGACTGATGCTCCCGTGACCCAGATCCTTGGATAAGTGGTAGAAGATGGATGGATGGTTTGTTTGTCTGTTAGCAACATTACTCAAAATATTATGAACGGATTTTGATGACATTTTCAGGAAAGGTGTGTAATGGCAGGGGAAACACATGATTAGATTTTGGTGATTTGAGAGTGCATACCTCCACCAAGAGCTTTGTTTGTATTTGTGCAGCAGGATTACACAAAAACTACTGGGTGGATTTGGATGAAATTTTCACCAGAGGTGCTTCTTGGGCTAGAGTGGAAGCCATTACATTTAGGTGATGATCCGAGGATGCATACCTCCGCCAAGGCTCTTATCTTCTCACAGCGTTTGCAACAAGCCTCCAAAACTACTGGATGGATTTGGATGAAATTTTCACCAGAGGTGCTTCTTGGGCTAGAGACGAACCCATTACATTTTGGTGATGATCTGAGAATGCATACCTCAGCCAAGGCTCTTATCTTTCACAGTGTGTTAGCAACAGTACTCCAAAACTAATGGACAAACATGCCAAAAAATGCATGCCATTTCCACTACATGGCACTGTCACAACCCCCTTGTTGCTAACCACTGCCACAAAAAATTGACTGAATGTAGAAAATAATTGCTTTTTTTGTTTTTCCATCTAAAAACATGGTAGCATCATGACAAAAACCTGGCATTTATTACAGTCTTTAAAAATTAATGAATCTGATCTCAATTATTAGGCCAGACATAGGTGAAAAAAAATAACTTAATGAAAGCAGACTATAATAATTTTTTTTTAGCTACATTATGAAAAACAATTTTTTCGTGCTTTACGGTATGAGTGTGACTAATAGTTGAAGGGTCCCTGAGGTTTAAAACGTGGTGGGTATACACAGAAAGAATCCTGCTAATAGTTTTGCAAATCAAATCTTTTTTTAAACAAAAGCTAACAAATTGCTAATGCAAAACAACTTCTGGTCCACTTTTGAAGATAAAAATCCAGCAATGGGCCAATTAATCTTGGTATTTTAATATGTTTCCACATATTTTTATTGACACCATTAAATTGCTGAAATAAATACAGGTTTCTTCCAACATCTCTTTCCCTGTAATAAAACATTAAATCACATCTCACAAGATCCTAATAAAAGGGGCAAAACATGGGAATTCCTAAATGGTAGAAAGCCCCTTTTTTCTTCTCTTCTTTGCTCCCCTGTTGGTGCCTGAGGGGCCCCTCTCCATATCTATAAAGACAAGCTCTTTTATGATCTCTGCAAACCAGGACTCTGGGGAATTCAGCTGGCAAACACTCAAACATTTGGCCTGTTAGAAAAGACAGCAGCTGCTATAGCTAACAAAACCATAACAGACTGCAGACGCCTCCTTATATCTCCCCATAAAAAATGAACTTTACACATGTTAATGATTTAAACTCCAGCCAAAACTGAAATTTGAGCATGGAGAAAACACATGCACTTTCCTTGCAAATTACCTACAGTGGTGTGAAAAAGTGTTTGCCCCCTTCCTAATTTCTCATTTTTTTGTATGTCACACTTAAATGTTTCAGATCATCAAACAAATTTAAATATGAAACAAAGATAACACAAGTAAACACAAACTGCAGTTTTTAAATGGTGTTTATTATTAAGGGTAAAAAAATCCAAACCTACATGGCCCTGTGTTGAGAAACTGATTGATCCCCGATAGAAAAGTTTCATATTTGTAATTTGCTTTGTCTCAGAGTCTGTGTGAAAGTGCTGAAGATGCTGATGCAGCTGTATTGTGTTATCACTTTGTTTGTTTGCATGTACTGTTCTGGTGTGACTGATGCTGGCAGAGTGTGACAGTTCCTGAGAAAGAGATAATCTGTACACCAAGTTTTAACCAGATGTACTGAACCAATCACCATGGACATTTTCTCCACCACCTCTCAAATAATGAAGGGCTTAAAGGACTGAGCGAAGTGTGTTTGAATCAGAATGATGCGCAAATAGGCTCTGAGGCTGTTGTTGTATTGTCCTCCACTAGCCAGTGTAATTAAATTTGCTGAAACTTTGATACCGCCTGATTCTTGACAGAAGGCTAAGAAGAATTTTTCCAACATACTTGGTGCCCGAGCACAGGGACTCCAGATATTTCTCCTCCTGCTTCTGGCGTTTTTGGACCGAGACAGCTAGTCCACAGCTGCGGAAGAAGTCCTCCCCCACTGACCCCAGTGGGTCGGCTTTGTGGAAGCGAGGCAAGGTCCAGAGACGCTGGGAGCGGACCGGAGAGTGACAGAGCCGACCTACAGGCGGACTGAAGCGAGTGAATTTAATTATTAATGATTTAAAGACGTTTGTCCTGGTTATAGTCCACGGTCGGTCTGAAAATATGCATAAAAGTTGAGAGTTAACAGTTAAGCGTTAGTTACTGTAGGTCCAGGTCCATTCGGTAAAGCTTAACTGTTCCCCGGTTAGAGTCCGTCAGTGAAGTGCATTTCTACTGAGAAAACGGGTACAAACAGTGCGCAGGGGAATATCACGGCAGGATACCTCGGAAAAATACAGCGGCAGGTTACTGCGGAGTGATATAAATGGCCGAGAGAGAGAAAAAAAGACAAAAAATAGAGAAGATAAAGGTTATAATAAGAAATAACCTTAAAGTAGAGAGAGAGCAAGAGAGTGAGAGAGAGAGAGAAATAATAAAAGACAAAAAATAGAGAACATAAATGTTATAATAAGAAATTACCTTTAAGTAAAAGAGAGAGAGACAGAGAGAAAAAAAAATAAAGGCAAAAAATAGAGAAGATAAAGGTTATAAGAAATAACCGAGAGAGAAATAATAAAATACAAAAAATAGAGAAGATAAAGGTTATAATAAGAAATTACCTTTAAGTAAAAAGAGAGACAGAGACCGAGAGAGACAGAGAGAAAAAAAATAAAGGCAAAAAATAGAGAATAAAGGTTATAACAAGAAATAACCTTAAAATAAAGAGAAATAGCGCTAACATAATAAGGATTAACTTTAACATGATAACAGCAACCAAAATACCTTAAGGTATAACTCAAAATAAGTTTAAAATAAAATAAAATAACTTCTAAAAAATAAAATAACCTCTAACTATAATAAAATAACTACATTAAATAGATAACTGCAGTTTGTTTGTCTGGTCGTTCGAATGTTTGTGTTTTTAATAAACAACATCTTTACGGTTTTATTTTTTGATGAAAAATGGGTAACTACTGTGGCAGAGGCAGAGATCACGAGAGGCAGGACGAGACGATGTGTGTCGTGCTGTGGAATGTGAGAGGACGAGAATGAGATTTTTGTTTTAACGGAAGACGGCAAAAATATGCACGGGGAAGTGATTGACGGTGAAAATCTTGTGTTGCCAGATCTGCTTATTATTAAGTGACTTTGGGATTGTTTACTAACGTGTGTGCTTATCTGGGGCTATGTGTATGTGTAAGGTCACACTGAACTGGGGATTTTGGTGAGATGAAATGTATTAGATGCTTGTTTTTTTTTTTTTATCTCAAAATAGTCTTGACAGCAATTTCTTTTGTTTGCAGTTTTCTGTGGGATTTTTGCTGGCTTTATGATAGTTACTTGTGTTAAGCAATTTAATCTTACTTTGTTGGCAGATTTTTTTTATTTTTAGCTAACATTATCAATTGCCAGAATTTTTCGCTTATTTTAAGTAAAACTGTCTGCCAGCAGAGCAAGAAAATTTGATTTTTCTTTTGTTTGGGATGCCTGAAGGCAGGTAAACAGCATTAGTTTATTTCATTTGACTTATATTTGACTTTTTGCAGTGTAATTGTATTCTCTAGCTCACAGTTGCATTATCTCTCCAACTGAGGGGCAACACTGGCTTGAGATGGGGGGGGGGGGACGACAGGCTGACTTGGACCTCGTGATGGTAAAATCTAAATTTGATGATAAATGTGAAAAATTTACCATGGGGAAAAAAAGGATTCGACTAATATCTGTTCTGTCGCTTCTGTGGTGCATGACGAGTCTAGCATGGGGGCATGGAGCCGTGTTTCTGCTCCTCTTCCTCCATGTTCACCCGCTGTGGAGCCCATCTACCCCAATCTCACAGAACTTCAGGCTGGAGAAGCTGCCGCTGAGGTCACCTTACCTCTGCTCGTCTCCACCCCTCTTCCCGCTGACACCAAACCCAAAATGAAGAAGAAGTGTGGTACCCAGGACCAGCCACACTGGGGCGCCCAAGAGTTAAGTAGATATGCACACATATCCACTCTACATTCACCATCAATACGATCAATAAAAATTAAACTTATGAAACATGTTGTCACTGAACAATATCCTATGATTGAACTTTCAAATACAGTTTATATGGGATGATCCAAACCACAAAACAAGGTAACGATGAAAGTGTTGAAGCTTATAGAACCAGGTTACAAGAGGTTTTGATAGGCATTGTGGTTTAACTAAGGCTGATAATGATTCAGGGGTAGAACCTTATTGGCAGCATTTGAAAAGTGTCTTTTTGCAAAACATGCACCCACATTTAGCCAATTACATCAGCAAATATTTGGTTGCATACCGCACCTGTGCAGTTGGCGATGTGTTAACTTCGGCAAAGCATGTAGAGGCAACAGAGGAGGAAAGGAAAAAGAAACAAAGAAAAACCACCTCCTGTTTATGTGATTGCTGACATGGGGGGAGGGGGGGTAGAGCTTCCCCCGATTCTATTTTTCAGGGTGGCACTGGAACTGGACCACAGTGGTGGAGGGGAGATGGAGGGAGGTGTGGGGTGGGCTGGCTGCGGCAAGGGGAACATGTTTGTCATCAATGTGGACAAAAGGGCCATTGGCGGAGGCAATGTCCTGAATGCCAGCAACAGTGGGAAGGGGATGGAGGACCTCACGGGCCAACTACCTGACTGACCACACCGAAGATAAGTGCAACTATTGACGCCAACACTGACTTTGATTTGATGATGACAATGCAGTGTTTACCTGAAGTGATGTTGCAGGTTCAGGACGTTCCAATAAAGTTTTTATGTGACACAGGAGCATGCAGATCAGTAATAACAGACACAGACATTCACAATTTTACAAAATCAGATGAAAAAATAACTGTAAAAGCCACAAACGGTAAGTTAAAAACAGCACCTTTCAAAAAATGTCAAGGTAAAAGATCCTGTCACCGGTGACATGGCAGAAGGTTGTTTCATATTGTGTGAAACATGCCCTGTCAGCCTTCTGGGAGGGGATCTCCCCACAACCCTCAATATTGCCATAATCCCAATGAATAATAGTATGAGAGCATCACATTTTCCACATGTGGAAGGAATAAATGTATTGCAGGATTTCAATGTGCCCAGGTACTGCTTCTCACTGCGTTTGGTTTTGGCCGGACCACACTCAGTGACATCAGACCTGCACACAAAACCTATGCAAAATTTAGAGTCCAAAACATTCCTTGCAAATCCATCCTCCAGACTGGTCATTAAAAAAAATGCAGAGTTGGTCAAAATAAATGCAAAATCACATTATAGATCATACAAAAAACAGTATCTTCTACACACCTTCTTAAATGATTTACAACCACACATGCAGTTTTGTTTTGTTTTTTTTTGTTTTGTTTTTTGTTTTTACAGTGACAGACATCAGCAATTGGGGTTTTTCCAGCATCCCAATACATCCAGATCATCACTTTTGGTTCGCACTCACATTTGAAAACAAAAAGGTACACATTCACCAGGTTACCACAAGGTTAATGTGAATCACCAACTATTTTTCTCACAGGCAATGTCAGCAAATTTGGCACCTCCTAATGGGAGCCAGTTGCTCCTTTACGTTGACAACATCTTGCTGGCATCACCTGATGAAGAAACATGCAAACAAGACACCATTGTCTTAATGTGATTTTTAGCAGAACAAGGTCACAAAGTCAATAAGGAAAAAATTAGAGTTGTGGAAAAAGAGGTCAAATATTTAGGGAAAGAGACATGATGTTATTTCTGGGTACTTTAAATTGTCACTCTTGGATTGCAAATTACTCATTTGAAGTACAACCTTCATCTGATCTCATTTACAAAACACCCATGGCTCAGGTGGACGAAACTGAGTGGACACCTGAGGCAGAAGAGGCTTTTGTTAAAACGAAAAAACTTTTGGTCAGCACTGACGTCCTGGCACTCCCCAATTACAAAAAACCATTTGTGCAAATGGTTGATTGTAGAGAGGGACACATGACATCAGTCCTTCTCCAACCACGTGGTACAAAAATGTATCCGATAGCATTTTATTCCACAAGGCTAGACCCTGTGGTGAGGGCAGTGCCACCATGTGTGCAGGCTGCCATAGCTGCTTCTATGGTGGTGCAGAACTCAGCAGAGCTCATTCTTTTTCATCCCTTGACCCTAAAGGTCACATATGCAGTATCAGTCATCTTGTCACAAAGTAAATTATCAGTCCTTTCACCATCCAGACACCTTGCATGCATGACAGTGTTATTATCACAGCCTCATCTCACCATTGAACGTTGCACGGTAACAAATCCAGCAAGCTTTTTGCCAATCTCAACATAAGGTAAACCTCATGACTGTTCAGCAGAAATCGAGAGTGAAACATTGCCACGCCCTGATTTGCAGGACACACCTTTGGAGAACTCTGATCTCACATTGTTTGTTGACAGCTCCTCCAAACGTGACTGACACAGGTTCAAACTCGTCTGGTTTTGCAGTAGTTACCCATGACACCGTTTTACGGGCACAAAAACTCCCATCACATTATTCTGCACAAGCAGCTGAATTAGTGGCTCTAACTGAAGCTTGTAAATTAGGCCAGGGAAAAGCACTCAGTGTATACTGACAGCCAATATGCCATCTCTACCATCCATCACTTTGCACAACAGTGGAAAAAAAAGAGGCATGATTACATCCACAGGAAAGCCAATCCAAAACAAAGACCTCATCTTAAAACTGTTAGTGTAAAACTTCCCTCTAAATTAGCCATATGCAAATGTACTGCACACACCAATGGCACAGATCCAGTCTCCAGGGGTTACAGCTTTGCAGATCAAATAGCCAAAGCTGCTGCACTCGGTCATACAGGAAAGGACACATCGCCAGGTCTTCCGTTAACACTAACAGAAAACTTATCACATGACATTCTCACTGAGGCACAGGAAACGGCACCACAAGCCAAAATTTATCGATGGATCCAAAAGGGGGGCGATCTTTGACAACACCTCCAACCTTTATAAATGCAGCAACAATAAACCCATTTTACCATGCAAACTGTTTCAGCAGGCTTCTACTCTGCTACATAAGGGATAAGGGGATAAGGGACTTACAGTGGGGCAAAAAAGTATTTAGTCAGCCACCAATTGCGCAAGTTCTCCCACTTAAAAGATGAGAGAGGTCTCCAATTTTCATCATAGGTATACCTCAACTATGAGAGACAAAATGAGAAAAAAAAAATTCCAGAAAATCACATTGAAGGATTTTTAATGAATTAATTGGTAAATTCCTCGGTAAAATAAGTATTTGGTCAATAACAAAAGTTCATCTCAATACTTTGTTATACAGTGATCCCTCGCAACTTTGCGCTTCACCTTTCGCGCCCTCAGTGCATCGCGGATTTTTCAAAAATATTCATCAAAAATTCAAAATTGAGAAATAATGGGCGGGCGCTAGCAGAAGGCAGGGGGACTACATTAGACCATCAGGTATCAACATGGAGAGCCGCACAACTCAAAAAATCCACCTCTCTGTTCGCTGTTCTCGTGTTGGCTCGGCTCGGAAATCTCGCAAGCTGATTGGCCGAGACGTTTCACCCCGCAAGCTGATTGGCCGAGATGTTTCACCCACCTCCTCTCCCTGCCGAGCGCCCATGAAGGGAGGGAAGACCGCATTCATTGCTCTTTATCGCTCGTGTTACGTAGTCTCGCAGCGTGGAACTTTTTGCTGTTCTCTTGTGCCATTTTGTGCGAAATAGTCTTCCCGTCGAGCCACTACGCCACCTCCTGCAGCTTCTCCAGCTCTATCGGAAGCTGCCCTCGATGATCCTGCGCTTCTAGCACCTGACGATGAGGCGTCACCTGAGGAGCAGTAAAGCTCTCATTAACCTGTGAAGTAAATCATCTTCATCTTGGGTTACGTATCTTGTTATAAGAATAAAAGAGTTCTAAAAACATATTTATGTACACTTTATTTACATCTACGTATGTATGTACACGTACACACACACACACACGTATCATATGAGAGAGAGAGAGAGTGAGAGAATGAACGTACGTATTATTTATGGATGACGTCATTAGGGGTGACGCTACTTCGCGGTTTTTCACTTTTCGCGGTCAGTTCTGGAACCCATTAACCGCGATAAGTGAGGGATCACTGTATACCCTTTGTTGGCAATGACTGGGGTCAAACGTTTTCTGTTAGTCTTCACAAGGTTTTCACACACTGTTGCTGGTATTTTGGCCCATTCCTTCATGCAGATCTCCTCTAGAGCAGTGATGTTTTGGGGCTGTCGCTGGGCAACACGGACTTTCAACTCCCTCCAAAGATTTTCTATGCGGTTGAGATCTGGAGACTGGCTAGGCCACTCCAGGACCTTGAAATGCTTCATACAAAGCCACTCTTTCATTGCCCGGGCGGTGTTTGGGATCATTGTCATGCTGAAAGACCCAGCCACGTTTCATCTTCAATGCCCTTGTTGATGGAAGGAGGTTTTCACTCAAAATCTCCCGATACATGGTCCCATTCATTCTTTCCTTTACACGGATCAGTTGTCCTGGTCCCTTTGCAGAAAAACAGCCCCAAAGTATGATGTTTCCACCCCCATGCTTCACAGTAGGTGTGGTGTTCTTTCTCCTCCAAACACGACAAGTTGAGTTTTCATCAAAAAGTTCTATTTTGGTTTCATCTGACCATATGACATTCTCCCAATCCTCTTCTGGATCATCCAAATGCTCTCTAGCAAACTTCAGACGGGCCTGGACATGTACTGGCTTAAGCAGGGGGACACGTCTGGCACTGCAGGATTTGAGTCCCTGGCGGCGTAGTGTGTGTTTCTGATGTAGCCTTTGTTACTTTGGTCCCAGCTCTCTGCAGGTCATTCACTAGGTCCCCCCGTGTGGTTCAGGGATTTTTGCTCACCGTTCTCGTGATCATTTTGACCCCACGGGGTGAGATCTTGTGTGGAGCCCCAGATCGAGGGAGATTATCAGTGGTCTTGTATGTCTTCCATTTTCTAATAATTGCTCCCACAGTTGATTTCTTCACACCAAGCTGCTTACCTATTGCAGATTCAGTCTTCCCAGCCTGGTGCAGGTCTACAATTTTGCTTCTGGTGTCCTTTGACAGCTCTTTGGTCTTGGCCATAGTGGAGTTTGGAGTCTGACTGTTTGAGGTTGTGGACAGGTGTCTTTTATATTGATAATGAGTTCAAACAGGTGCCATTAATACAGGTAACAAGTGGAGGACAGAGGAGCCTCTCAAAGAAGAAGTTACAGGTCTGTGAGAGCCAGAAATCTTGCTTGTTGAGGTATACCTATGATGAAAATTGGAGACCTCTCTCATCTTTTAAGTGGGAGAACTTGCACAATTGGTAGCTGACTAAATACTTTTTTGCCCCACTATATGTAGGGGATAATGTACTTATATAGCACTTTTCTAGTCTCAAAGACCACTCAAAGTGCTTCACTAGTACTAACCCTCATGGGGTTTCCCACGTATCAGCGGGGGGTATGAGCTCTATGCTGAACCGATCCTTCACTGCTTATGGGTTTAGCCAATTTGCTACTCAGTTTCGTAAAAATTGTCTATTCTGTGCAGGAAACAATGCTCAAGGGAACTTAGGGCCTGAAAAAGGCACCTTCCCTGCATCAACTTACCCATTTCAAAACATTTGCATGGACTTCATTGAATTAGATAAATGTGAAGGCAAACGATATTGCTTGGTTATTTGTGACATGTTTACCAAATGGACAGAAGCCTTCCCTTGCACTCACCCAAATGCTGCTACAGTGGGGGGGGGGGGGGGGGGAACTGTTAACAGAAATTGTGCCCAGATTTGGAATAACTGAAAAGATTTACTCAGATAATGGAACACATTTTGTAAAATCAGATGATATTACACTTAGGCAAAACACTTAACATTAACTTGAAAAACCCCTCAGCTTACCATCCACAATCTGCAGGATTGGTGGAACACACAAATAGGACCATTAAAGAAAGGCTGAGAAAAACAATGGTAGAAACAGGACAAAATTGGATATACTGCCTACCCCTAGTTCTGTTTTACATGAGAATAGTTCCCACTAAAGCGGGGTTATCCCCATTTGAAATAATGTAAGGCAAACCTTACTCACTCCCACCATTAAGGCCATTCAACTCAGGTGATGAGGAGGTGTGCTTAGCTGATTACATGCCAAGAATGCTGACTGACAGAGATATTGTTCATGCTGCTCTTCCCAGGAAGGACCACAGTGAAGCACCCATCTTGGCCAAACCGGGGGATCTGGTCCTTATCAAAGCCATCAAAAAGAAAAACTGGGCCAACGCTCCCTGGCAAGGACCACAAAAGGTCATCCTGGCAACACCAACAGCTGTGAAAGTCAACGGACGTGATTCTTGGATGCATTTGACACACTGCAAACTTTACCCCACTCAAAACCCTCAGCAAGAGACTGTTTAATACACATTGCAAACCTTATCCCACTAGAAATCCTCAGCAAGTGACTGTTTAATTGTTTCTCTACAAGTGTCAACTGACGGTGCCCTTGTGGTGTCCAGCAATGGCTTGTATAGCGAAACAACTGTTGTTTATCATGGGGAGGCAAACTGCCAGAGAGAGAAGGTTGGCAGCAGAAGGATGTGAATGGTACACCTGTTTTTTCTATCGCAGGGCTAGGCATGTTACTCACATGCACCATGACTGGCTAGAAGGACCGGGCTATGATGACCATGTTTATGCTGGTAATGTGTGATGGAAGTATGCTAACTACACAGCCAAAACAGGTAATCATTCAAACTGTTATGTGTGTTCTTTGCTCCCACGCTCAGCTGGCCAAATATCTGTCACTGTTAAACTAATGGAACTGTCAGAAGCTGTTTGTTTCTTGCAAGAGGCTATGTATGGAAACAGTACAGCAGGCATTAATTTGAATCACACCTGCCACATTGTCTATGACTCCACTGACCGGAGACACGATGACACCCCTTACTCGGTGAAGGCAAGGTTAATCTCGCCGGGGAATTCTTCCTTTTGTCTAAAAGGGTGTGGAAACGTCTCTTTGGGCAGTTTATCGTTTTCCAGGTGTGCAATGGTACATAGTACATCTCGCCCCTGTACAGCTACCTGCTGGACCGGCGTAGTGGGCAAAAGCTGTCCTGAAGATCCTTATTGTCAGTCTAGAAATCTGGAAGGCGATGTCACCCAGCAGGAGCTCTGTAGTGCCGCAATTTGTGATTCTCACAAGTGCAGCACGCACATGGTGACAGGGGGATGGCGGCTGTGTGGCCATCATGCCTACTCACACCTGCCCATGAACTGGGGAGGGGTGTGTGCCCCCATAGTGATGACTGACTATACCATCATATTGTCGGCAGGACAGGCGAGCAGGGTAAAGAGAGATGTTTCTTTTGCACAGCATGAGCCCATCTGGGGCACAGATGTGCCAAAAGAATTCAAGTTAGAAACTACTGGGCAGAAGGTACTTCATTCCCTGTTTCCTTGGGTGGGAGTGGCTAAGAACACCTTGTGGACTGAAACAACTAATTATAAATTACAATCATTTGTGAATTTTTCTTTGTCTGCTTTTTCTGGTATAAATGAGGAGTTAACGGCTCTTAGGCTTATGTTGACACTGATGAACATACCTGGTTAAGTTTGTTACTCTCTTCATGAAGAAGTCTCATCATGAGCCTGTTAGTATGATGATGAGACTTGTGCATGTTAACTTAGTGATGTACCATGGAGCAGTTGCCGGGGATAATGAACAAACAGTATGAGCTCAAGGTGTCTCTCCATGACCCAAGTACAGAGTAAAAGTATGACTGACATGCAGAAAACCAAAAGGAGTTGCATGATCATGATGTGAAGTTGAAATGTACTACCTGTAAATGCATTTATGAAGTTTGAAACATTATTTTTACTTTAATTTTGCTTTTATGTTACTCTTATTTCTGTTTTGATATTTTGTTATTGTTCTGTTTTTATCTTTTGTTTTTATACAAGCTGCAATAACACACATAGCTATGACACATATATCCGTATTATATCTTTACCATTATCCTTATCTTATTTTGATTTCACTGTTTTTACCATTAATTACTTTCATCATTAATTAATGAGTTTTATTGTTCCATTTCTCCTCCTAAAGGACTAAAATGTTAGCCGGTGCCTGGGGCAGCAGGGCCGATGGCAAACTTTTCCCGTCACTAGCTAGTTAGGATCTGTTGCATGCAAATGCACTGGAGCTTAGCATTGCTGCCAGATGGGGTTTTAGATGCCATAAATTGTTCTTTAATGACGCCTTGCATGGCATCGGGGGGGGGGGGGGAATTATAGAAAAGTTTCATATTTTTAATTTGCTTTGTCTCAGAGTCTGTGTGAAAGTGCTGAAGATGCTGATGCAGCTGTATTGTGTTATTGCTTTGTTTTAGTTCAGATGTACTGTTCTGGTGTGCTGAGCGATATATGTGTTTGAATCAGAATGATGCACGAATAGGCTCTGAGGCCGTTATTGTATTGTTCTCCACTGGCCAGTGTAACTAAATTTGCTGAAACTTTGTTCCTGCCTGATTCTTGACTGAAGGTTAAGAAGAATTTTTCCAACACCCTCCAGTTAAAACATAAATTAACTGTGATTTATCACATCTTTGGAAAGCTGAGTTCAATTTCTTTAGCCACACCCAGGCCTGATTACTGCCACACCTGTTCTCAATCAAGAAATTACTTAAATAGGACCTGCCTGACAAAGTGAAGTAGACCAAAAGATCCTCAAAAGCTAGACATCATGCTGTGATCCAAAGAAATTCAGCAACAAATGAGAAACAACGCAACTGAGATCTCTCAGTCTGGAAAAAGTTATAAAGCCATTTCTAAAGCTTTGGGACTCCAGCGAACCACAATGAGAGCCATAATCCACAAATGGCGAAAACATGGAACAGTGGTGAACCTTAGGAGTGGCCGGCCAACCAAAATTACCCCAAGAGAGCAGCAACGACTCATCCAAGAGGTCACAAAAGACCCCACAGCAACATCCAAAGAACTGCAGGTCTCACTTGCCTCAGTTAGTCAATGTTCATGACTCCACCATAAGAAAGAGACTGAGTAAAAATGGCCTGCATGGCAAATTTCCAAGACGAAAACCGCTGCTGAGCAAAAAAGAACATAAAGGCTCGTCTCAGTTTTGCCGGAAAACATCTTGATGATCCCCAAGACATTTGGAAAAATACTCTGTGGACTGACGAGACAAAAGTTGAACTTTTTGGAAGGTGTGTGTCTCATTACATCCGGCGTAAAAGTAACAGCATTTCAGAAAAGAAACATCATACCAACAGTAAAATATGGTGGTGGTAGTGTGATGGTCTGGGGCTGTTTTGCTGCTTCAGGGCCTGGAAGACTTGTTGTGGTAAATGAAACCATGAATTCTGCTGTCTACCAAAAAATCCTGAAGGACAATGTCCGGCCATCTGTTTGTGATCTCAAGCTGAAGTGCACTTGGGTTCTGCAGCAGGACAATGATCCTACATACACCAGCAAGTCCACCTCTGAATGGCTTAAGAAAAACAAAATGAAGACTTTGGAGTGGCCTAGTCAAGGTCCAGACCTGAATCTGATTGAAATGCTGTGGCATGACCTTAAAAAGGCGGGTCATGCTCAAAAACCCTCCAATGTGGCTGAATTACAACAATTCTGCAAAGATGAGTGGGCCAAAATTCCTCCACAGTGCTGTAAAAGACTCATTGCCAGTTATCACAAATGCTTGATTGCAGTTGTTGCTGCTAAGGGTGGCCCAACCAGTTATTAGGTTTAGGGGGCAATCACTTTTTCCACACAGGGCCATGTAGGTTTGGATTTTTTTCCCCCCCTTTAATAGTAACACCTTCATTTAAAAACTGCATTTTGTTTCCTTGTGTTATCCTTGTCTAATATTTAAATTTGCTTGATGATCTGAAACATTTAAGTGTGACAAACATACAAAAAAACGAGAAATCATGACGGGGCAAATACTTTTTCCCCGCCACTGTATGTGCTTCAGTGCCACCAAAAAGATCTCTGAAAGCCAGCTCTGTGTCACAGTTTTTGGTGTCCAGCTTCTCAAGTGATCGCTCTAACTGAAATGGTAGACTTGCCTTTAAAGTGGAGGCTCACTTTTCGCTAATGTGATTTTAAGCAGTAGTCAGGAATAGAAAAAAATCACAAATCTGTCTCCTTAATAACTAGACAAAATGTACTTTTAAATCTCTAAAATCAGAAGCATGACAAATCATGGTTTAATCCTATGACTTCCCACATATCTTCAAACAATGATTAAAAATAAATTTAAATTAGTGGAAGCCAAGGTGCTACAAAAACTTGAAAACAGCTTTTGCATGGTTTTAACCTAAAGACTTCACATCTTTCTTACAGCACCCTTAAAACTTCAGAGTGTCAACTTTAAAATGACTCATCAGGGCTGCAGGGGCTTTAATATAAACAACACTTTGGAGAGAAGTCACTGTTCAGAAAAAAAAAAAAAAAAACTGAGCAGGGGACAGTTAAGACTGAGTGTCATGTAGTTTAAAATCTGTTTTAGCTTTTAAGAACACATTTAATATAAAAGAAAATGTGAAATGCAGAAACAAATGTGATGATGCATATAAAGAAAACTGGCAGGTAGACTGAAAAAGTCATAAAAACAAATCTTTAATGGTTTTCTTTAGTTGTGAAAGGTAACATTTTATTCGTATATCCTTTGATTCCTCCTAATTTCTCGTGTAGTTTATGGGCAATGATATTTTGGTAACAAATAAGCTGCTGATAAAGAACTGTTGGGTGTGATACCTTAGTCAAAATGCTTTGAGCAATCAAAGACTTCCAAGCTTGTCTTTGTTTTCAATCCCTTTGCCTCGCATCTGATGAGCAATAGCGACTTTTCAGAGTGAGCGCAAGTGGGTCACATGTCAGCAAGATATGTTTGATCCTCATATACAAAGGAGGTGCGGGTTTCTTGCTCTCCTGTTCTTCTAGGTTGGATGAAAGACATTTTTTTTGCTCCTTCCAAACTCATCTTGTGTTTTGTTTATGCTGCTGAGGTGCATCTAGAAATGTGTGCTGCAGAGTGTGGAACAACATGAGCCATTGCACATTAAATAAAAACAGATTTTTAACTGAGGATCATTTTTGAGAAGAGGAACAAACATGCAAGCCTGAAAGAGATGGCAATTGGAGAAATGTCAACAGAGCAGGAAGAACATTTCACTTTCCTGCATCTTATTTCCAAATATTATCTTCATCTCAAGAGCAAGCATGTGGTCTGTGTTACCCGCAGCCGATCCTCTCTCTGTACACAGCGGGAACTGATAGCCCCACTACATAAACTATACACATGTCAGCGTCACCCTAGTGTTTATAATCTGGGGGGCTCTCCATAACCTATTAGCCACTTGAAGACACTCTTTACTGTGGAAACTCTTGCTGAGCTACATTTTCTTGAGGACATATTCATAGGGTGAATCTAAGAAAGAAACGCATCCCAACAAATCTGTTTTCACTTCAAAAGATGATCTAATTCTCGATGTTCCAGCAATGCAATCACCCGCGGCTCAAAAGAGGAAAACCATCTTGCAGCCGCTGACTTGTGCACACACAGGAAAAGTGTCTGTTAGAGCTTTCAATGTGGTTTGAAAACTTGAAGAGAAGTGACTGTGACAGTGGGAAACTATATAACATAAACCACAATCATAGGAGAGGGAGAGTGAAAGCGGAAGAGTGGGAGGGCTCCTGTGAGGACGGGACACTGATGTTTGGGGGAATACAGAGCCAATCTGTAATCTCTATTCCCGATGGCACACCACATAATTATAGCTCAGAGTAAATGCCGTATGAAGGCCATTCCTGCCTAAATTATGGTTGTGCTGCTGATTCCCTTTTGCCTCCTGGCGTCATCATCTTTACTCACAGCTGCAGAAGTGGGAGAAATAGTCCCCCCCACAAAAAAAAAAAAAAATATCAGGCTGGGAGGAAGAGTTTAAGATATTTCCCCATGTGAGCTCATTTAAACTATCCCTCTGTTTTGTTATTTCAGCAGTGCTTCAAAAAAGCTTTAATCCCTTAACCACTGCTTTACCTCTGGTTATATGATATAAAACCAGTGACAAAGAGAAGAGTAGAAAGCTCAAAGACCAAAGTCACGTTTCTGTGCTGTGATTAACTGGGCAGTAATACTCAATTCTCTACAGAACCCCAAATTATCAAGGTCCAAGGTTGTTTTTGTTTTAAAGATCCCATATTAAGCCATAGGACACATGCATACTGCTAAAATACTGATAGGCTCTCTTCCAGGGCTTGACATTAGCACCAACCAATGGCGAGTGGATTTCAGCAGTGGCCAGTAAGAAAGCCACTCCCATTAGCCACTTTGGCAAGTTGTAGTTTTCTCAAATGGCATCTAAGATCAAAAAAAATTTGATCTTTTTTTCTCTCGGCGCCACACGAGTCGGCTGCCTTTTGCAACAGCGGCTCGATTCCGAGTCTTTTTCCCTTCCTCTCTCTTCTGATCCGTCTTTTTTTTTTTCACCCCACTTATATCACGGACACACAGATCGTCCTAAATGTCTCCTGAGCCGGTGGACGGAGCCACTGTCTATAGCAGGATACGATACAGCAGAGAACAGCTGCTAGCATTCAACCGCCACCCGGTCCCATTGGAAAAACTCGACATACCGAGTGAACTGAGGCGAAAACGCCGCGGCTGCCGGGCTGGAGTAAGGCGGAGGACAAAAAATATAAGGTACAGACCCTCCCTTCCATCTGTTGTCATGGGAAATGTACGGTCGATACTGGGAAAGTTAGATGAGCTAGCGGCTATCTCCCGTTATGATAGCACATACCGGGAGTGCTCTCTCCTTTTGTTTACTGAGACGTGGCTAACTGAACTAGCAGCAGATGCTAACATTGAGCTGGAGGGTTTTCACATGATACGAGCTGACCGAACACCAGACAGTGGCAAAACTAGGGGCGGTGGAGTGATCATGTATGTTAACAACAACTGGTGCAGACCGGGACATATCACTGTTAAACAACGACACTGCAGCAAAGACATTGAGTTGCTAGCTGTTAGCATGAGGCCTACATATCTCCCGAGAGAACACTCACACGTGATCTGCATTGTTGTTTATGCAAATCCGACGGCGAACGCTGGGACAGCACGTGACGTCATCCATTCAGTAACCAGCAGGCTGCAGACAGAACACCCAGATGCTCTTCTCCTCATCTCAGGCGATTTCAACCATGTTTCACTGTCTCCCATTCTACCCACGTTCACCCAGTATGTCACATGCCACACTAGAGACAATAAAACACTGGATTTATTCTACGCAAACACTAAGGAGGCGTACACCTCATCACAACTACCCCCACTCGGGAGATCGGATCACAACTTGGTTCATCTCCGGCCGGTGTACAAACCCCTAGTGCACAGACAACCTCCGGCCATGCACACTGTGGAGTTATGGTCTGAGGAGACAATGGACACCCTAAAGGGCTGTTTTGAAGCCACCGCCTGGAAGCAGCTCTGCGATCCACATGGTGAGGACATCGATGGCCTCATTCACACCTTCACGGGCTACCTCAGCTTCTGTGTGGACAAATCCGTTCCCACCAAGACCATACGGCGTCACTCAAACAACAAACCCTGGATCAACCCTGAGATAAAAACACTTCTGAGAGAGAAGAAGAGGATCTTCAGGTCGGGGAACAGGGAGATGCTGAAGTCCGTACAGAGGGAGCTGAGGAGAAAGATCAGAGAAGGCAAGGACAGCTTCAGGAAGAAGATGGAGGACAAGCTGCAACAGAGCGACATCAGCGGGGTCTGGAGAAACCTCAAAACCATCTCGGGGCTCCAGAATACCTCCCCCCAGGCCACAGGGGGCAGGGAGTGGGCGAACAACCTGAATCTGTTTTTCAATAGATTTGACCAACCGCCCTCCCCCCTGACTGCACAACAACCACTGCTGCCTCTAAAGAAATCAAGTCCTGCTGCCCACTCCCCACTCTACCAACACCCCCCCACTCCCAACACACAGCCCCCCATCCTGACCCTGACCAGGACCCAGGTGAGGACGGAGCTGAGGAAGATCAAGGCGAGGAAGGCGCCGGGACCGGACGGCATCAGCGCAAAGCTCCTCAAGTCCTGTGCAGACCAGCTGTGTGGGATTGTGACGTATATCTTCAACATGAGCCTGAAACTGGGGAGGGTACCACAGCTGTGGAAAACATCTTGTGTGGTACCTGTACCTAAAACTTCCCACCCCAAAGACCTGAACAGCTACAGACCGGTGGCCTTGACGTCCCACTTGATGAAGACCCTGGAGAGACTGCTCCTTGCTCACCTCCGCCCCCTGGTGGAACCAGCGATGGATCCACTCCAGTTCGCCTACCAGCATGGCATTGGGGTGGAGGATGCGGTGATCTTCCTCCTTCACCGTTCTCTGTCCCACCTGGAGAAGCCCGGGAATATGGTGAGGATCATGTTCTTTGACTTCTCCAGTGCTTTCAACACCATCCAACCGATGATCCTGAAGGACAAGCTGCTGCGCGCAGGGGTGGACCAGCACCTGTCATCATGGATCCTGGACTACCTCACGAACCGGCCTCAGTTTGTGAGAACCCGGGACTGTGTGTCCGACACGATCATCAGTAGCACGGGGGCCCCCCAGGGAACGGTGCTGGCTCCCTTCCTGTTCACTCTTTATACTGCGGACTTCTCACACAACACAACACACTGCCATCTACAGAAGTTCTCTGATGACTCTGCGATCGTTGGCCTCATCTCCAATGGAGATGAAGCTGAGTACAGAGGGCTTATCCAGGACTTCGTGGACTGGTGCCATCGGAACTGCCTCCAGATCAACGCGAGGAAAACTAAGGAGCTGGTGGTGGACTGCCGCAGGCATGGGCAGCCCCTCACAGTACCAGTAAATATACAGGGAACAGACATCGAGATGGTGACATCCTATAAGTACCTGGGTATTCATCTGAACAATAAACTAGACTGGTCACACAATACTGATGCACTCTACAAGAAGGGACAGCGCAGGCTGTTCCTGCTGAGGAGACTCAGGTCTTTTGGTGTACAAGGGGCGCTGCTGAAGTCATTCTATGACACGGTGGTGGCATCAGCCATCACTTTTGGAGTGGTCTGCTGGGGCAGTGGCATTACTGCAGCCGATAGGAAGAGACTGAACAAACTGATTAAGAAAGCTAGCTCTGTCCTGGGGCAGCGCCTTGATCCGATGGAGGAGATAGGAGAGAGAAGGACGGTGGCTAAACTGTCATCTCTGCTGGAGTCCGAGTTCCACCCTATGCAGGACATACTGAATGCACTGAGGAGCTCATTTAGCAGCAGACTACATCATCCCAGGTGCACAACCGAGAGGTTTCGTAGGTCCTTCCTACCAACGGCTGTCAGACTGTACAACCTAAGCAGGGCTGCTCGCAGAGATAGCAAAAAGACGTAACAAACTAATAGTTTTTTGAATGCAAAAGATGCAATAGACTTACACAATGGTCCTCTCCGGCATACAACTAGGAACATACCGGTCGCTATGGAGGGTGAGAATATGTATGGGCACATAATCATACCATGTAGGATAACTAAGTAGACGGTTATGCTGTTTCATTCCATCTAGCAACAATGCTCTGCACTGTGTGTGTTTATATATTTGCATATTTATTCCATCTAGCTACAATGCTCCGTACTGTGTGTGTTTATATACTTGCATATTTATTCCACCTAGCTGCAATGCTCCGTACTGTGGGTGTTTATATATTTACATATTTATTCCATCTAGCTACAATGCTCTGCACTGTGTGTTCATATATTCATAGATTTATTCCATCCAGCTACAATGCTCTGCACTGTGTGTCTGTGTGTGTGTGTATATATATATATTTTATAGTAATACGTACATATGTTTATTAGCTGCTCTTGCTTGCTTGTTTTTTTTTTTTTTTTTTTTTCTTGCCTTCTGATTGTTGCTCTGAGTGTTGCTATCCCTGTGCTGTTGCAATCCTGGAATTTCCCCGTTGTGGGACTAATAAAGGCTTATCTTATCTTATCTTATCTTAAAATAATAAACCAACTGCAATATGAGACAACAAAACTGCAACTCCCATAAGCACTGTCTGCACACATTGTGCGCTCATTGGCCCATTGTTGCCTTGGACGAAGTCTGGAGAAGCCGCGGATGGTCTACTCCACAGGTTGGTCTCCCATCCTGCCCCTGTTCAGCCCAGTGGGAAGAAATGCTGTGGTGGTTGGCGGCTTCTCCTGTACCAAGTATGGAGTGGAGCCAGACTCTGCCCACGCAAGTTCATTTTGCAGCCAGTCTGGAGAAATGGCAACGAACAGACAGCAGCCTGCAGAACACACCTGTTACCACTCTCAGTGATCAAATTACCAGGAAAACTGCCCTTGAGCAACGTTGTCCGAGTGGTGAGTAGCTAATCCCTGTGCTCCCCCACATCAGCTCCTACCTCTGTGGTTAAACAGGATTCTTTTTAGTGCAAGAAATTGTCACTTACCCTCTAAATATGTATATTTAATGGGTTGGTCCAGGGATGTCAAACATATGGCCCGCAGGCCAAAACTGGCCGCCAGGGGGTCGAAATTTTTCTCTGTGAATTTATAGCTTTCTTTCTAGTAAATTTCTGCCCTTTTCTACTGATTAGAAACCTCTAATCAGTAGAATAGAATTTAGAATTTAGAATAGAATGTAGAATTAGAAACCTCTCGGTGCACAACCGAGAGGTTTCGCAGGTCCTTCCTACCAACGGCTGTCAGACTGTACAACCTAAGCAGGGCTGCTCGCAGAGATAGCAAAAAGACGTAACAAACTAATAGTTTTTTGAATGCAAAAGATGCAATAGACTTACACAATGGTCCCCTCCGGCATACAACTAGGAAAATACCGGTCGCTATGGAGAGTGAGAATATGTATGGGCACATAATCATACCATGTAGGATAACTAAGTAGACGGTTGTGCTGTTTCATCCCATCTAGCAACAATGCTCTGCACTGTGTGTGTTTATACAGTATATTTACATATTTATTCCATCTAGCTACAATGCTCCGCACTGGGTGTGTTTATGTTTATATATCTATATATTTATTCCATCTAGCTACAATGCTCCGCACTGTGCGTTTATATATCTACATATTATTCCATCTAGCTACATTGCTCCGCACTGTGTGTTTACATATTCATATATTTATTCCATCCAGCTACAATGCTCTGCACTGTGTGTCTGTGTGTGTGTGTATATATGTATTTTATAGTAATACACTACCGTTCAAAAGTTTGGGGTCACCCAGACAATTATTTTGTGTTTTCCATGAAAAGTCACACTTATGTACCACCATGAGTTGTAAAATGAATAGAAAATATAGTCAAGACATTGACAAGGTTAGAAATAATGATTTGTATTTGAAATAATAATTTTTTCCTTCAAACTTTGCTTTCGTCAAAGAATCCTCCATTTGCAGCAATTACAGCATTGCAGACCTAACATGATTGCACAAGGGTTTTCTAATCATCCATTAGCCTTCTGACGCAATGAGCAAACACATTGTACCATTAGAACACTGGAGTGATAGTTGCTGGAAATGGGCCTCTTTACACCCATGTAGATATTGCACCAAAAACCAGACATTTGCTGCTAGAATAGTCATTTACCACATTAGCAATGTATAGATTGTATTTCTGATTAGTTTAAAGTTATCTTCATTGAAAAAAAGTGCTTTTCTTTCAAAAATAAGGAAATTTCTAAGTGACCCCAAACTTTTGAACGGTAGTGTATGTACATATGTATATGAGCTGCTCTTGCTTGCTTGTTTTTTTTCTTGCCTTCTGATTGTTGCTCTGAGTGTTGCTATCCCTGTGCTGTTGCAATCCTGGAATTTCCCCGTTGTGGGACTAATAAAGGCTTATCTTATCTTATCTTAGAATAGTTAATGTGAATTTGAGACATTTTTCTCCTTAAGATGAGACTTTTTTCTTATTATTTTCTTTTTTCTGGTGAAAACTGGTTAGGTTAAATCCATCAGCAACTACTAATGACGTAGTACAGCCATAAAGGGGTGATCCAATTCAGAGAAGTAGGCAAAGGGGAAGGGGTACGGGTACAAACGAGACATGGGATGGATCCCAAATCTACCTGTACTTCACTATCACATTAAAAATATTTTTCTTTACTGTTTTACAGTATTTACTGCTGTTCATAAATAATTAAACAGTGTTTCTCTTGATATTTTTTATGTATGTATAAGGGTCATTTACATTTAAAAAGATTGTAAATTTCACCGGGGACTTCCGGTTATGGCTGCCACGTAGGACGGACGTGTCTCGCTCTGCTCTGCTCCTGGAGAAAAAAAATCGGCAAATAACTCTCTCATTTGGGACAGAACGTATCCCAGCATTTGGGCGAGGATATGTCGGCGAAGCCTAAGGCTGGAAAACCAGGAAAAGGAAAAAGCGAGCCGCCGAAACAGTCCAAATTAACGGACTTTCAGGTCTGTGACGCAGCAAACAAAACTCCATATATGGCGGAGGAGGCTGGCAGTGGTGCGATAAATGCGGGGAATGGCGCAGATGCGCTGATGGCTGCCATGAGTTCAATGAGAGCGGACTTTTCCTCTAGATTTGATGGGATTATGACAGCGTTGGAAGGAATAAGAAAGGAATTGGGTGACTGTGTAGAACGAACGGCGCAGATGGAGCTCCGTCTCGCTAGTGCTGAAGATGACGTCACCCGTCTTCAATTAAAGGTGCGCACTTTGGAAAAAAAAAATAAATCTCTGGAAGATAATATTTTGGATTTGGAATCTCGGTCGAGACAGAATAATTTGAGGCTGGTGGGTCTTCCAGAGGAATCAGAAGGTCGGGACGTATGTTCCTTTCTGGAAAAGTGGATTCCGGAGGTGCTGGGCAGCGAGGAGTTGCAATCAGCAGTGGTTCTGGAAAAAGCACATCGTATTGGCCCACGGAGAGATAAGGGACCGCCGAGGACCTTAATTATGAAGTTTCTTAGCAACAGAGACAGGATGAAGATCTTCAACGCTGCACGTGCTAAAGGAGAGATTAAACACCAGGACCAGCAGGTGCGGTTCTACCCAGATTTGGCCACAGGAATCCAGCAATTGAGGAAGCAGTTTGATCCCGTACGTAAGGAGCTGCGCAACCTTGGGATTCGTCATGGTGTAATCTATCCTGCGAGACTGCTGACCACGTATGAGGGCAGAACCCACATCTTCAAGACCCCGGAGGAGGCGCAGGAGTTCATCAAGAAGATCAAAGAAGAAGAAGAGACTGGTGGGAGCTAAGCATGAACAAAATATAAGGTAGAATAATTAAGCATTTGCACAGGCATCTGACTGACTTGAAGTAAATAGTAAGTTTACAAAATATAGATTGTATTATATATTAAAAAAACAAAACAAAAACAAAACAAACAACAACAAAAAAAAACTATGATGTACAAAGTTGTTAAAAATTTTGGAGTTAAGTTGGAAAACTACAGAGGAGAGTTAATGTTACGTCATTAAAAGCAGTAGAGTTAGGGTGATTGGGAGGATGAAGAAGGAGTGGCTTAGGCTGTTCCCCGTGGGTGTGGAACGGTCGATGGCTATATCGGGAGACAGAATTTTTCTTTTGATTTTGGGGGGTTTGCCACAAGTGTGGGAAGGGGAAATTTGTTTGTGTGTAGTTTGTAGGATGAATGTTCAACCACTCATGTTTTTGCTTCTCTGTATGAGCATGTTTACACTGCAAGGTAATCCCAAACTCTCTATTGATCATGGACCAAAGTGTTAATTTAACTTCATGGAATTGCAGAGGTCTACAAAATTTAAAAAAACTTAAACAAGTTATGAATAAAATAAAGGACATGGGTTCAAGAATTGTGTTTTTACAAGAAACTCATCTGATAGAGGAGGATGTTAAAAGAATTAGGAGTAGATGGCAGGGAAGTGTATTCACCTCTTCATTTTCATCCCGAGCCAGGGGAGTTATGACTCTCATACATATGTCGACAAGGCTGTCCACTTTCACCTTTACTGTTTACTATGGCAATTGAACCTTTAGCGATAGCGATACGTTTACATTCACAAATATATGGAATTAAAGTTGGACCAACAGAACATAAAATCTCCCTGTACGCCGATGATATAATTTTGTTTATGTCGAATCTAAAAAAATCAATTCCAACCTTGTTGAATTTAATAAAGAATTTTGGGGAAATATCAGGATATAAAATAAATAAAACTAAATCTTCAATATTAATGCTAAATGAGACCCAGAGAAATTACCCAGCCCCTGAGGTAAATCAATTCAATGTTGTAAATCAGTTTAAATATTTAGGAATCCAAATTATGCCTAAGCTAGAATCAGTCGCCAGTGTCAACTATGAAGCCTTAATGTCAGATATCAATGAGTTAACTCAGAGATGGATGTCACTACCAATGTCGATGATCGGGAGAATCAATATACTTAAAAGTAATATTTTACCTAAAATACTTTATTTATTTCAATACATTCCCTTATCACCACCTTTAGATCTATTCTCAAGAATAAAAAAAAAGTTAGTGGAATTTATATGGAACAACAGGAGGGCTAGATTACGTTTGTCTTTATTATATTTACCATTTGATCGTGGAGGTCTGAAATGTCCAAATTTTATGTTGTATTATTGGTCGGCACAACTGAGGTCTATGACATATTATTTTTCATCAAATGATCTCCCTCACTGGACTGAAATGGAATCATACAATTTACCTTTACCTCTTCCCATATTCATATACTCAGATTCGGCAAAAAAATTACAAAAACAAGTTAAAAATCCATTTGTAAAGCATATGATCAAAATATGGTGTGAAGCTAAAAACTATTTAAAAGAACCACAGTTATTGTCACAATTTAGTCCAATATGGGGTAATCAATATTTTAAACCAGGGAGAGCGGACGCTGTATTTAAAGTATGGAATTTAAAAGGGATACAAAAGATTCAGGATTTATATTTGCCATGTGCAGATAACATAATGTCTTTTGAAGAGCTGAGGATCAAATTTAATCTCAATAGAACACATTTTTTTAAATATCTTCAACTTAGAAACTTTATTCGATCAAATCAAAATAAAGCTCTCACTCGACCTATTTATTCATCCTTGGAAAAAATGATGATGAAAGATAGTAAAAGAAAGGGTATTATTTCAGAGTTTTATAACTCATTGACACTATCTTCAAGTGAAAATTCACTGAAAAGATTAAACTACTGGAAAGAAGATCTGCAAATTGAAATTTCAGAGGAACAATGGGAATTGGCTTGTACAGAAGCTCAAACCAAATCAATAAATGCACGCCTTAAATTGATACATTTCAAATGGTTAATGCGGATGTATGTTACACCGGAGGAGTTAAATAGATATAACAAAAATATACCAGATACATGCACAAAATGCATGGAAAGTAAAGGAACCCTATTTCATTGTTTATGGGAATGTAGATTAATAAGAATGTTTTGGGAAGAGGTGAGGGTAACAATTGAAAAAATAATCTCAAAACAAATCATATTGAATCCTAAACTGTTTTTGTTGGGTCTGTACCCAGAAAAGCATAATTTTAATAAAAGTGAAAGAACATTCATAGACCTCAGTTTGCTTAATGCCAAAAAATGTATTGCACTACTATGGAAAAAGACTCATAGACCAGATGTGACTCAGTGGTTAAGACAGATGTTAACAAACCTTCCATTAGAAAGAATAACATATATACTGAAATCAAAGGAAATTGTGTTTGAGAATATATGGAGACCTTTTATTGATTATGTAAAAAATTTAAACATAACTCTTGAAGAAGAAGGTGAATGATGTGTGTGGACCTTGTAAATTCCAAACTGGTGAACATAATATGTATACTTATGTATTGGATTGTCTAGACTAAACAGAGGAGCATTGTTGAAGACTTGATTTTGTTGGTGTTTTTAGTGCATTTTTTTTTTTTTGTAGTACTTTAGTGTTAGTGTTTGATTGTTTGTATCATGTTTGTTAAAAAAAAAAAAAGGGTTCAATAAAGATATTGTGGAAAAAAAAAAAAGATTGTAAATTTAGTTCAACTAAATTTTAGCATGCAATAGTCCAATTTGGTCATATTAAAGATTGTAAATTTAGTTCAACTAAATTTTAGCATGCAATAGTCCAATTTGGTCATATTAAACAATTTTCCAACCACAAAATTGTGGCTAGTGAAAAGGCTGAGTGGCCAGTAACTTTGGAAAATCACTAGCCACAGTGGCTGGTGAGCAAAAAAGTTAAATGTCAAGCCCTGCTCTCTTCACAAAGAAATACATATGTCATTTTTAGTTAAGCTCCTAAAGGAAATAGCAGATGGCATTTCCTGGGTTCTATGACATCACAAACAATCAAGTCCCACCTTCAGTTCCCTAAAACAAAACGCACCCCGAATACCTCTTTACTTGTGAATGGTCTATTAAAAAAAAAAAAAAGTTTACCATTTCAGATTTGGGGTTCAATATTAACTCTAAGGATTACATTGGATTACATGATCTACAGCTCGTGTGGCTGGTGTCGTAGATCTGCGCCTGTCACATGATTGGTCAAAAAGTATGAAACAAAAAACCAAAATAAACCCAGATGTACTAAGCATTTCACATAACTAGATGGCAGACACATATAGCTTACTGGTCTGCACTGGAGGACTGAGATCAGTAAACCAGAACCACGTCGAATCTGATATCACTTCCAGGGCGCAGAAGAAGAGCCGTATAAACAACTGCACAACATATTTCAACATGGAGGAAGCATTTACTCCAAATTTTGCCAACTATGATTCTAAAAGGGATTATTTAGCTTCTGAAGGGAAATATTTACCTTCTGGACAGCACAAGATGGATCGGAGCGGAACACTTTCGTCCGCCATTGACGAAGCTGCACGTGACGTACAGGGCAATACTGCCAGTTCTGTGGGGTAATCTAACCGAAATCAATGTGGAATAAATTAGAAGATAAATGTGATTGTCTCTGGATGTGGGAGAGAAAGCGAAAATGACCGACTGAAGACAAAATAAGGACCGGGGTGAGCACACGAGCACATGGACGCATGGTGACACATGACGAGCGGTAGGTCTGATGTTTTTTATCAGTTTGTTTAAATTCTACTGATTTTCTGGTTCATATATTTTGAAGACAAGATAACAAAAACCAAAATTAAAAAACAAAACAAAACCGGACTTCCGGTTATGGCGGCCACGTAGGAAGACGTGTTTCACACTGCTCTGCTCCTAAAAATAAAAAGTTTACTAAAACTCTCTTAACCCTCAAGCGACCAAGTGGGGTCATTTACGACCCCAGCCATATAATTTAATGTGCCGTCTCTTTAATTTTTATCCAAATTTTCTTTCCTAGCATGAATTTGTCAGTCTACTAATCCTACACACTTTCATAGTTTTTTGCAGGGATCAACCAATTGGTGTGGCGTAGACATCGCAAACTCTTGTGGGGTCATTTTATGACCCCGAAGAGAAGCACTGGTTTTTAAACATTGGTTTTATAAATTTTATTCAAATGTTCCACTTCTAATAGTTAGTTAATCTCTTCACACCTGAAGGTGTATATGGGCGGCGCCTATCTCCGTTTCTCTGACCCTAGGCCACACAGCTACTGTAAGTAGTGAAAGCTACAGCGGGGGGGGGGGTCAGTCCTCTGGTAGCTGTGTGTGTAAATTTACTTTCCCCATTCCATTATGCGGAGCACCACGCTAGAAGGCAGAAAGCACCATTTTTATATGGTCTTTAGTATGACCTGGCCGGGATTTGAACCCCTGCCTCCCGGGTGTGGGGCGGATGCTCTACCAACTGAGCCACCACTCTGGTTTCCACTTCTAATCAGTACTTTATATTGTATTGCAGTGAACCATGGCTAACAGACCTAGGATAGCAAGATTTACATTTGTCTGTCTGGATTTGTCTGTTTGTCTGTCTGTTTGTTAGCAAGATAACTCAAAAAGTTATGGACGGATTTTCATGAAATTTTCACAGATTGTCAGAAATGGGGTATCTTACAGATGATTAGATTTTGGTGGTGATCCGGATCACCATCCACAAGAAAACCGCCATTACGCAAAATGCCATAATAGGTATCATGATAATCATCGTAACTACAATAATAGGTATCATCATCGTGATGATGATATGATGACTATGATGATGATAATACCTATTATTGTAACTATGATGATAATAACTATGATGATGATGATGATGTTCCAAGAGTGAACTGACAAGGACTGTCTAAATAAATGTAATGTTGTTCTTACAGTCTGCGTTTTGGTTATTTCTTGCAATAAAAGTATTATTAGAAAACACATTTTACATTACATCATTATAAAATACCTGTCTTAAATACAGGGAGTAGTTTTGGTATGATAAACCTCCAACCAGCCATTTATAATAAGGATCCCTGTACAGAGCACAATGGGGTCATAAATGACCCCACTTGGTCATTTCAGTCCGTAAAATAGCTTGGTCGCTTGAGGGTTAATTGGAACAAAAACCCATCCCAGCGTTTAGGCGCGGATATGGTAAAGAACAAGGCTGGGAAATTAGGTGGCGGAAAAAGCAATTCGACAAAACAACCCAAGCTAACAGACTTCCACGCTCGAGGCGAAACAGAAAAAACTTCAGAGACGATGGCGGAGGATGTAGCCAGCGGCGGAGCGGGAACTGCTGAAGAGGGGACAAACGCAGTGCTCACTGCCATCAACTCTATGAGAACAGACTTTTCGTCTAAATTTGATGGGATTATAGCAGCGATAGAAGGAATGAGAAAGGAAATAAGCGACTGTTTGGAGCGAGTATCGCAGGCGGAGCTCCGAATTTCAAGTGCTGAAGATGACGTCACCAGCCTACAATCAAAGTTGCAAACACTGGAATTAAAATGGAAACGTCTGGAAGATAACGTCCTGGACTTGGAATCTCGCTCGCGACGGAATAATTTGAGGCTGGTGGGCCTCCCGGAGGGAGCGGAGGGACGGGACTCATGTTCCTTTTTGGAAAAGTGGATTCCAGAAGCGCTGAACAACGTGGATCTGCAGTCATCGGTCGTCTTAGAGAGTGCTCACCGAATCGGCCCACCGAGAGATGATAAGACACCACCGAGGACGCTGATTATGAAGTTCCTCAACTACAGGGACAAGATGACGGTCACCAATGCGGCGCGAGCTAAAGGGGAAATTAAATACCAAGATCAACAGGTGCGGTTCTACCCAGATTTGGCCACAGGAATTCAACAATTAAGGAGGCAGTTCGACCCCGCCCGTAAAGAGCTGCGCAACCTCGGGATTCGTCACGGAGTAATTCATCCGGCAAGACTGCTGGTTACATATAAGGGGAGAACCCACATCTTCAAGACCCCTCAAGAGGCGCAGGAGCTCATTAAGCAGATCCAAAAGGAGACTGGTGGGAGCTAAGCATGAACAAGATAAAGGTAGAACATTTAAGCATTTGTACAGACATCTGATTGATCTGAAACATACAACATGTCTAAAAAATACAGACTGTATTAAAAAAAAAGCTATGATGTACAAAGTTGCTATAAAACTTGGAAGTTATGTTGAAAAAACAAACAGAATAGAGTTAATGTCATAAAAATAGTAGAGTCAGGGTGATTGAGAGGAGAAAGAGAGAGTGGTTTGACTGATCCTTGCAGGTGTGGAACAGTCACTAGCTATAACGGGAGACAGATTTTTTTTGATTTTGGGGGGATTACCACGAATGTGGGGAAGGGGAATTTGTTTTTGTTTGGTTTGTAGGATGAATGTTCCATCATCCATGTTTTTGCTTCTCTGTAAGAGTATGTTCATATTGCAAGGTAATCTCAAACTCCTTATTGATCATGGATCAAAGCGTTAATCTTAATTTAACTTCATGGAATTGCAGAGGTCTACAAAATCTTAAAAAACTTAAACAAGTTATGAATAAAATAAAAGACATAGATTCAAAAATTGTATTTTTACAAGAAACTCATCTATTAGAGGAGGATGTAAAAAGAATTAGGAGAAGATGGCAAGGAAATGTGCTCACCTCATCATTTTCATCCCGAGCTAGGGGAGTTATGACTCTTATACATAAAACAGTCCCATTTCAAATGAAAAATGTAATTAGAGACAAATTTGGAAGATATCTAATCATCCAAGGATCTTTGTTATTAGAAAATATAAATCTGGTGAACTTATACGGCCCCAATATTGATGATCAAAACTTCTTTGTTAATTTATTCCTCACTTTATCATCACTTACAGGGCAACATATAATAGCAGGGGATCTTAATTGTACATTGAATCCCAGTATAGATAGATCAACAGGACTGGACTGTACGCACAATGGATGTAGGATGACCATTAATCATTTTATGAAAGAACTGAGATTGCTAGATATATGGAGAGAAATGAAACCACAAGGCAAAGCTTATTCTTGTTATTCTAATACCTATAAGACATTCTCACGTATTGACTATTTTCTGATCTCTACAGAATTAAGGTCCAAGATTCAAAACTGTTTCTATGATAATATTGTGATCTCTGATCATGCACCCTGCTGTCTAATATATGTAGATAAGAAATTGACAAAGGACCCAGTTAGGTGGCATTTTCAACATAAATGGCTTCAGGATGAGGAATTTGTTAAGTACATAGAAAAACAGATAGATGAGTTCTTTGATATCAATACTACACAAACAACGGCATGTATAAAGTGGGAGGCTTTCAAAGCTTTTATTAGGGGGCATATTATTAGTTATACAGGTTCAAAATCTAAGAAGACCCGAGAGGAGAGAGTCCAATTGGAACGTAAAATAAAAATCCTTCAAGAAAAGGTGTATGCAGGAAGTAACCCACAGTTAGAGAACAAATTACTGATTCTGAGAGCTGAATATGACAAAAAAAATCAGCAAATAGAGCTGCCACGAGTCTTCTAAGATTGAAGCAAACTTTTTACGAACAAGGTGAAAAATCAGGAAAATTATTGGCATGGCAGATTAAACAATTAGAATCTAAAACACCAATTACCAGTATTATAAGTAACCAGTATTATAAGTATTATAAGTATTACCAGTATTACCAGTATTATAAGTAACGGACAGGTAGTTATAGACCCTTTAGAAATTAATAGTGCCTTTAGAGATTATTATGGAAAACTATATGATACAAAAAATGAAACTGACTTAACAAAATTAAATGGGTTTTTGGGTGGATTATCTATACCATGTATTCCAAATGAAAACAGGGAGATACTGGAGTCTAAAATTAGTCAAGAAGAAGTTGGGCTAGCCATTGATAATATGAAATCAGGAAAAAGGGCAGGACCAGATGGTCTTCCAGTTGACCTCTATAAAAAATTTAAGACTAAATTAATAAAACCACTGTTGGAAATGGTTTTAGAAGCATTTCAAAATGGTAATTTACCACCATACATGAATAATGCCTTAATTATACTGTTACCAAAACCAGGTAAACCCCCTAATAATTGTGAAAACATAAGACCAATAAGCCTATTAACCAAGATCAGAATGGCTTTATAATGGGAAGACAAGGCTTCCATAATGTAAGAAGACTATTTAATATTATTTATTCTAATAAAGAAGCACTAGATACAGCTCTCTTATCATTGGACGCCGAAAAGGCCTTTGATGGGGTCGAATGGCCCTATCTTTTTGAAGTCCTACAAAGGTTTGGACTTGGAAATAATTTCATAAAATGGGTCCAGATAATATACAATAATGCTACAGCAGAAATCCTAACAAACAGCAATATCTCAAAATCAATAAAAATCAATAGAGGATGTCAACAAGGCTGTCCACTTTCACCCTTATTGTTTACTATGGCAATTGAACCTTTAGCGATGGCAGTACGTTTACATCCACAAATATATGGAATTAAAGTAGGACCAACAGAACATAAAATCTCCCTGTATGCCAATGACATAATTTTGTTTATGTCGAATTTTAAAAAATCAATTCCGATCTTGTTAAATTTAATAAAGAACTTTGGGGATATATCAGGATATAAAATAAACAAAACAAAATCTTCAGTATTAATGCTAAATGAGACCCAGAGAAATCATCCAGCTCCTGAGGTAAACCAATTCAATGTTGTAAATCAGTTTAAATATTTAGGAATTCAAATTTTGCCTAAGCGTGAATCAGTCCCCAATGCCAACTATGAAGCCTTAATGACAGATATTAATGAGTTACTTCAGAGATGGATGCCACTACCAATGTCAATGATCGGGAGAATTAATATACTTAAAAGTAATATCTTACCAAAAATACTTTATTTATTTCAAAACATTCCTTTACCACCACCTTCAGATCTATTTTCAAGAATTAAAAAAAAGTTAGTGGAATTTATATGGAACAATAGGAAGGCTAGATTACGTTTGTCCTTACTATATCTACCATTTGATCATGGAGGTCTGAAATATCCAAACTTTATGTTGTATTACTGGTCAGCACAACTGAGGTCTATGACATATTATTTTTCATCAAATGATCTTCCTCACTGGACTGAAATGGAATCATACAATTTACCTTTACCTCTTCCCTTATTCATATACTCAGACTCGGCTAAAAAACTACAGAAACAAGTTAAAAATCCAATTGTAAAGCACATGATCAAAATATGGTGTGAAAGCAAAAAATATTTAAAAGAACCACACTCACTGTCACAATTTAGCCCAATATGGGGTAATCAATATTTTACACCAGGGAGAGCGGATACTGTATTTAAAATATGGAATATAATGTTCAGATTATGTTATCTGAACATTATGTTCAGATAACATAATGTCTTTTGAAGAACTGGGGATTAAATTCAATCTTAATAGAACACACTTTTTTAAATATCTTCAGCTTAGAAATTTTATTCGATCAAATCAAAATAATGCTCTCACCCAACCTACTTATTCATTTTTGGAAAAAATTTTGATGAAAGATAGTAAGAGAAAGGGTATTATTTCAGAGTATTACAACTCACTGACACTATTCTCAAGTGAAAACTCACAGAAAAGACTGAATTACTGGAAAGAGGACCTGCAAGTTGAAATTTCAGAGGAACAATGGGAAATGGCTTGTGCAGGAGCTCAAACCAAATCAATAAATGTACGTCTTAAGCTGATACATTTTAAATGATAAATGCGGATGTATGTTACATCAGTGGAATTAAATAGATATAACAAAAACATACCAGATACATGCACAAAATGTATGGAAAGTAAAGGAACCCTATTTCACTGTTTATGGGAATGTAGAAAAATTAGAATGTTTTGGGAAGAGGTGAGGGTAACAATTGAAAAAATAATTTCAAAACAATTCACATTGAACCTTAAACTGTTTTTGTTGGGTCTATATCCAGAAAAACATAACTTTAGTAAGAGTGAAAGAGCATTCATAGACCTCGGTTTGCTTAATGCCAAAAAATGTATTGCACTACTGTGGAAAAAGATTCATAGACCAGATGTGACTCAGTGGTTAAGACAGATGTTGACAAACCTTCCACTAGAAAGAATAACATGTATACTGAAATTAAAGGAAGGTGTGTTTAAGAATATATGGAGACCTTTCATTGATTATGTAAAGAAATTAAACATAACTTCTGAAGAAGAAGGTGAATGATATGTGTGGACCTTGCAAATTCCAAGCTGGTGAATGTATATTATGTATTGTTATGTAATAGATTACCTAGACTAAACAGAGGAGCATTGTTGTTGATTTGCTTTCCTTAATGGTTGATGTTGTTTTTAGTACATTTTTTTTTTGTTGTTGTTGTTAGTGTTTTTTTTAATTTTTAAACTACTTTAGTGTTAGTGTAATGACTGTTTGTGCCATGTTTGTAAAAAAAAGGTTCAATAAAAAATACTGTGGAAAAAAAAAATCATATTGAACCCCAAACTGTTTTTGTTGGGTCTGTATCCAGAAAAACGTAACTTTTTTTTTTCCCACAATATCTTTATTGAACCTTTTTTTTTTTTTTAAACAAACATGACACAAACAATCAAACACTAACACTAAAGTACTACAAAAAAAAAATGCACTAAAAACACCAACAACGAACTTCCGGTTATGGCTGCCACGTAGGACGGACGTGTCTCGCTCTGCTCTGCTCCTGGAGAAAAAAAATCGGCAAATAACTCTCTCATTTGGGACAGAACGTATCCCAGCATTTGGGCGAGGATATGTCGGCGAAGCCTAAGGCTGGAAAACCAGGAAAAGGAAAAAGCGAGCCGCCGAAACAGTCCAAATTAACGGACTTTCAGGTCTGTGACGCAGCAAACAAAACTCCATATATGGCGGAGGAGGCTGGCGGCGGTGCGATGTTTGCGGGGAATGGCGCAGATGCGCTGATGGCTGCCATGAGTTCAATGAGAGCGGACTTTTCCTCTAGATTTGATGGGATTATGACAGCGTTGGAAGGAATAAGAAAGGAATTGGGTGACTGTGTAGAACGAACGGCGCAGATGGAGCTCCGTCTCGCTAGTGCTGAAGATGACGTCACCCGTCTTCAATTAAAGGTGCGCACTTTGGAAAAAAAAAATAAATCTCTGGAAGATAATATTTTGGATTTGGAATCTCGGTCGAGACAGAATAATTTGAGGCTGGTGGGTCTTCCAGAGGAATCAGAAGGTCGGGACGTATGTTCCTTTCTGGAAAAGTGGATTCCGGAGGTGCTGGGCAGCGAGGAGTTGCAATCAGCAGTGGTTCTGGAAAAAGCACATCGTATTGGCCCACGGAGAGATAAGGGACCGCCGAGGACCTTAATTATGAAGTTTCTTAGCAACAGAGACAGGATGAAGATCTTCAACGCTGCACGTGCTAAAGGAGAGATTAAACACCAGGACCAGCAGGTGCGGTTCTACCCAGATTTGGCCACAGGAATCCAGCAATTGAGGAAGCAGTTTGATCCCATACGTAAGGAGCTGCGCAACCTTGGGATTCGTCATGGTGTAATCTATCCTGCGAGACTGCTGACCACGTATGAGGGCAGAACCCACATCTTCAAGACCCCAGAGGAGGCGCAGGAGTTCATCAAGAAGATCAAAGAAGAAGAAGAGACTGGTGGGAGCTAAGCATGAACAAAATATAAGGTAGAATAATTAAGCATTTGCACAGGCATCTGACTGACTTGAAGTAAATAGTAAGTTTACAAAATATAGATTGTATTATATATTAAAAAAACAAAACAAAAACAAAACAAACAAAAAAAAAACTATGATGTACAAAGTTGTTAAAAATTTTGGAGTTAAGTTGGAAAACTACAGAGGAGAGTTAATGTTACGTCATTAAAAGCAGTAGAGTTAGGGTGATTGGGAGGATGAAGAAGGAGTGGCTTAGGCTGTTCCCCGTGGGTGTGGAACAGTCGATGGCTATATCGGGAGACAGAATTTTTCTTTTGATTTTGGGGGGTTTGCCACAAGTGTGGGAAGGGGAAATTTGTTTGTGTGTAGTTTGTAGGATGAATGTTCAACCACTCATGTTTTTGCTTCTCTGTATGAGCATGTTTACACTGCAAGGTAATCCTAAACTCTCTATTGATCATGGACCAAAGTGTTAATCTTAATTTAACTTCATGGAATTGCAGAGGTCTACAAAATTTAAAAAAACTTAAACAAGTTATGAATAAAATAAAGGACATGGGTTCAAGAATTGTGTTTTTACAAGAAACTCATCTGATAGAGGAGGATGTTAATGTCACGCCGCGCCGCTCATCAACGGCGCCACCTGCTCACACACCTGTCAGTCATCAGCGGCGAGGAATATAGGCTGCCTCGCCCTGAGCTTCGGTCTGAAGCCGTAGACTTCATTTCCCTTTCATGGGCTTCTACCACATTCTCTTCAGCATCCTCGTCACCGGTAAGAAGATCACTTACCTCATCTCTCCAGTTTGCTCCCCTGTGCACAGGTGGATTCCTCGGCGGCGGACAACCCCGTCCCTCGTCTCTCCTCGCTGCTGCACCGAGCCCCGCAGGTGGCTGTCTCCCGGGCTTCCATCCTTGAAGCGCCAGTCATCTGTCCAAACAAGTAAGCTTCTCTCCCTCGCCTATTCTCCTCCTGTGTTGGTGTGCGCTCATCACCCTGTGTCTGATTTCTCCCATAGGGTTGCCGGCTGAACGGTCTCCTGCCTCTGGGTCCGAAGCAGACACCACCACCAACACATTAACATTCCGCAGACACGCACCCAAACATCCCTGCTGTTAATAAACAGTTTGAACTACTCTGAGCCTGTGTGTGTGCGTCTCCTGAGCCGAACGTTATGTCAGTACGGCTTCAGCTGAGCGGCTCGGCAGACGGCGGGCTCGCACACCGGTTTACCATCCTCGAGGCTCGGGTGGATCAGATTGTTTATCAGCAACAGGTGGTTTTCAATCAATTATTAGAATTAACTAACCGATTGAACCGCTTGGACCCCCAACAGCCGTTCCTCCCGACTCGCCAGGGTGACGCGGCTCCTGCTGTTCCAGCGGCCGTCCAGCCGGCTCCAGTGGCACCGGTTCGGCTCACACCGATTCCGACCCCCGCCCGCTTTAGCGGTAAGCTCGGCGGAGCGCGGGGGTTCATTATGCAGTGTGAGTCCGTGTTCCACCGTGTGCCCGGAGATTTTCCCTCGGATCACAGTCGAATTGGTTACATAGGGAATCTTCTGGAGGGGCGTGCGTTAACTTGGACCTACGCCGTAATGGCGAGGCCCAGTTATGCCACCCTCACCTATGACCAATTCGTGAGGCGCTTTCTGGAGGTCTTTGACCATTCTCAAACCGAGACGGTCCAGGTCGATCGGCTTCTCGCTCTCCAGCAGGGAAGCCGGTCGGCAGCGGACCACTCGGTCGACTTCCGGGTAGCGGCGGAGGAACTGGGCTGGGAGGAACGCTCCCTCTGTGGCCTGTTCCTCCGCAGCCTCAATAGTGATCTGAGGGATGAACTGGCTGGTCGGGATGTCCCTGGGACGCTAGCGGAGCTGACGTCCTTAGCGGTAAGTTTGGATAACAGGCTGCGCGAGCGCTCCTCGGGGCGGAGGTCTTCTTCTTCTCGCCCTCGTGGAGCCTCGCCGTACCTGTTCCAAGCTCGCCCCCTGGCGGCGCCGCCAGCATCGCGCCCCGAGGAGTCGGAGCCGATGGTGACGGGCTGGACTAAACTTTCCCCTGTGGAGAAACAACGCCGTCGTGAGTTGGGCCTCTGCATGTATTGCGGAGGCG